>OZ007522.1:7752579-7906578 GCA_963931895.1 Eupithecia pulchellata
GAATTATGCTTGATTCTTTGTAATCATGAATTCTGTTGTAGATGTATTTTGAATAAGATTACTGTAATCTTTATTAATAGCTATATGAATAAACAAAGAAATCTCTTTATTTTTTTATTTAAAAACTACCATAAATGCCACACACAGCTCACTTAAATATTAAAAACAGGATTTTAATTTTATAAATTTGATAAATTAAGACGGCAGTCACCAAAATTGTCGATATAGGTAGCATCTTGTTATACTGCTAATATTTCATACGCAAAAGTTAGTGGCGTTTTCTAGATATTTGTCCGACGACGAAGCTAAAACTACTAATGTATGTCAGTGAGGTGTAACTATAGTAATTCAATGATGTATGGATCGATCTGAAATGCAAGACTTACCGAGTCGAGAAATGTTGGCGGGTAGTTATAGACTACCCTCTAATATATAAAGAGGAAATATAATCAAATACGTATTGAAAAGGCTCCGAAACTAAAGATCACATTTGAAAAATTCTCACCATTAGAATACCACGTTATCCCTGTTGAACATAGGCTATGGAATATAAAAAAAAAATAGGAATTCTTAAGATAACTTCAATAATTTAACCCAACAAGTGTAAACATTTGTTACTTTTTAAATATTTACCTATAGGGTAATTTATAATATTTATTTGGCTTTTATAATATTTATTTCGCATGTATATTCCACGCATAAAATTACTTCAGGGCGTCGCTTATGTAAGTACACAAAAACGTGGTATCTACCAGTTTCTGCGGAGATGGAGTAGGCACCTTCTCATTTTAGGTATTTCATAAAGTATAAAACCTACCAAAACTCTTCTGAGATGTACCTACAAACCGATACCTCTCAATTTGATAACCCACTCGGTTTAGCAGACCCTCTTTTTGTAATTTTTTAAAAGTATACCTACTTTTAATCACAGATATATAATTACATAGATAACGCAAATGCATGTAGTACTTCGCGTGTCCGAAACCCGACCAATCGTTAAAGTTCCGCTAACTTCAGTCCGCGCGCGTCCATTGTTGCAGCCGGACGGCCGCAAAATCCGAAAATTGCAGAGTGATCGATGTAAAATGTACTAAGCGTTTTGTAGATTTAGATCTATATTTTACAGGAAAAATATAGAGAAGTCTGTAAATATAATACTTTTTGAAATATGGTCAAAAAACTAATTTTCATACAATGGGGGCTATTTCATTGAGAGTAATATCAAATCAAAGGTAGGATTTCGACAATTCAAAACAGGTTTTGAAAATCGTCTAAGTTTCATACTTAGTGAATTACGTTGAAAAAAGTCGAAAAAAATTGTAGGTACCAACCCACTTACCTACCCACTAATCTCAGTAGTAACTGTAATAGTAGTTCCACAGCGCACCAAAACCGTTGTTCTCAAAATTTCAAAGTCCATACTCAATGTATTCCACTACGCTCGAATTTTGATGTAATAAGATTATTGAATTATAGATTTCCACCGTGCTCGAAACGTAGAAAAGGACTAAAACACCCGAACAAATTATCTGCAGATTCTGCGACCTCTTGATTTGATATTACCTACTCTCAATGAAATAGCCTCCATTGTATGAAAATTAGTTTTTTGACCATATTTCAAAAAGTATTATATTTACAGACTTCTCTATATTTTTCGTGTAAAATATAGATCTATATCTAATAAGCCATTTTTTTGACCTTTTTCAAAATATTTTAAAAAGTATAAAATCTACCAAAATTTCAAAAACTATTTTGGAATCTTCAAACCAATACCTTTCTAATGTCGACTCTGTAGGTCCCATTTAAAATTTCGATTTCAAAATTTGTACTGAAAATCTTCATATTGATTTTTCATTTATTTTTCTATAAATCTGTACGGGCGCACAAAATGTATTATTATTTCAAATTTCAAGTCAATAGCTGCATGCAGTAGTTTCTGAGATATTTAACCACTTCAACGTCCAGCGCTCGTGGCGGGAGGGGCAACTCAACTCGTACGTCCGCGGTTGGCGCCGTTAAAAATTCGCGGAAAGTTTTGCGACTTTCCCGAGAAAATAATTTGCCACAAAAAAAGTATTAAAGTTATTGCAACACGAAAACTACATTGTTTTCTTTAATTTCTATCGAATAAGTTTGACTTAATATCAATTCATTATCCCTTTACCTTAATAATGAAAAAAATGCTCAAAAAATACTAAGGGAAATTTTCGGCCGGTTTTGATTTAAAATTTTATATACTTCACAGGAATCCTAGTATGATGTTCATATTCCATTAAAACCGGTGTTTTATCTAGAAAACATACATACCTATATCACAATCAAAGAAATAAACAATACAACAAACAATCATTAGGAAAAACCCATTAAGGCTCTCAAGGTCAATCACCAATGTTTGTTTTATTTCTGAAAGACAAAACAAATAGCACAGTGTTGTGCTATTATTGCCAGGTATGGGATTTCTTTGGTAGATTGTTAAAAATTGTTGATAGTGCCATCGACGGGTAGCAACCTCAGTAGCAACTTCGAGGTACCTACAGATAAAACAGCAAAACGTCTGTGGCCAATTTGTGTCATGGACGTTAGCGGGGGTAAACGTTTGTGGTACATAGGGCCATTGGACGTTCAAAACACAAAACAGACCCAAAGTGATACCCTAAGGGTTTTGCAACCGATGTCAAAACCCTAAAAATAAGCGGATGAAATGGTGAATCTAACGTGGAAGAGATATTGAGATTTTAATGTTTAAACAAAAAAAAAACACAACCAATACGAAGGTAACCAAATTCGAACTGGTATAAATTTAGCATAGAAGCAATTGAGCTAACTCAAGATTTGTTTCAAACAAACTACAGGTACCTCAACTAATCCATTATCAATACTGTGAGATTGTTAGAATTAGAATTCTCTATTTCATGTTACCCTATCTGTGGCCCGTATTCATTCAGAGATTCATTCTATGATCTCAATTTCTTCTATGATCTTATGCAGACAGTGACATTTAGCTATAATTTGAGCACTTTATTTTAGGGCCCGCCGCCGCGGCGGGCGGCCACTGTGCGTCGCGGGCGGCGCGCCGCCGCACAGTGGTTTGTCTCCATACAAGACAAGAGGTTGCTTATGCTTCCCTCACACTTCCATATTCAACTTGCAACGACATCTAGTGATATATCTAACCAACACTGAGTGTTGTAGTGACATCTATTCATTGAATAATGAAACTTAAATAAATATTTCACTCATTGAAGTATTGCTACTCTCCGCTAGATGGAAAAATGGTGGAACATTCTAGAACAAATTGTTATAATCGCGTCGGTATCATATCCGGTGACATTTAAGTCCTATTTATTACAGTTTTTCATGTATTGTGCAATCAATACGATTATTATAATAGGGCAACAAAGAAATAAAACATACAGAATTTTATGCAACACTGGATTATATTACTTATTACCTATAGCGAGAAAAATGCTTGAAAATGTACGTGGGTTAGGTACCTACCTGCCTAGAAATGATTTGATTTCCCAGGCCCCGCCCACCGCCCCATGTTTGGAGTAGATATTTGTTTATAGCTTGCACAATAGATGGCAGTATACAAAATGCGTCCAGAAGTTTTTTGGAGTTTATTTTTGAATCATAGATGGCATTGTATTGATTATGAACGGCGGCGCTTTATCTAGATTATCATCGCAGAGACTCTAAACACACTAAAACTTCACAAATTCTTTTTTTCGTTTCTGCCTGCTAAGTTTGTGGGACCGGAATGGCGACACTGTGAGAGACTGATGCTTCAACTTTTTTAAGCTCCCCTTTGGAAGCTTTTTGAAGCAACAAAAACCGGCCAAAGGCTAGTATAGAAATTGTAGTACCTACCTATTACTGGTATATAATATCTGTACTATTATTATTTATCTATGCCAAAGGCGCTAAATTGGGCCTTGCATTGGAAGATCACGAGGTCATATCGATACTCCCTACGTATAGTTGTGTAACTGCCAGATACACACTTATACGTTTGATGCATTTTTGGCATCTACACATCCCGGTCTATCATTATAACTTACAAAAAAACAAAAAAGTCTACTCTAAGTAGGTTTTTCTTGATCGTATAACTGTCCAACTTCATCATTTTCCCGCCATATAATGCTGTATCTTCCACATACACAATTTAACGCGGGAGGAATAAGGTGCTGGTGGCGGGTAACTGCCCGTTACGCAGTTCTTGTGCGGACAGCGAGTTTTAAGCGTTGACGACTCGTAAATTTTTGATTGCCGCAAAATTACAAGAGAGCTTTTCCGATTCCTGAACCATTTAAAAGCAGACGCTTCTAAGAAAGGAAAAATAGATATCCTAGACCCAACAACATCTAATACAAGATCAGGTAAGTAAATCATAATTAATGATTAACTTACTTTTTGTACTTTTTGATGTCCAATCATAGTTATTAGGTCTCTTGAATCAGTTTTGTGTTATTGCCTTCATTGCTGACTAAGTACACTATTTATTAGTAAGTACATTTTGCAATTTTCCAAAAATGTTTGATAACCTACGTATAATTATGTAACTACGCACTTACATATTTATACATCGGGATTCAATATGATCATAAGGTGTAACTAGGCACTTACATATTTATACTTCGAAAGGATTTGAACTCAAAATTCGGTAACTGACTTTTACATTGTTTTACATCGGAAATTTATTGAATTAAAGTTATAGAAACCAATGCACTTACATAGTTCTGTGTTTTTGTTTTCATATTATTTTAATAAAAAGCAATTACTTTTAACCAATTGCAAAAAAGGAGGAGGTTTCTCACTCAATTCGACCGGTATAATACCATTTTGTATAACATGTATTTTTTTTTGTTCGCGGATAATTTTGTAGTTTGTGAACCGATTTTCTTGATTCTTTTGTGTCCAAATAATATACTGAGGATCTGATAAGGATCTTCCGAGTTATGAACAGCAATATACGTCACAAGTGCAAGGTGCTCTCTTCCCATGAAATTTAAGTCGGATTTCATAACATTTTTAATTTTGCCCCTTGTTGTTTTTTTTTTAACATATTTTCAGTACCATTCTCAGAAAATTTACTGAGGATGACTTAACCCGAAAGGGTAAGATAATAGCTGACAGCGATGAAGAACCTTTTCTAGCACCGCATTCTACGCTCTTTTGCATTCTTTTCTCTTGCATTCTACGAAAACTAACGGTGATAGTACTACATCTTCTGAATTGCATGTCCTAGCTTCCCATATATTACAATCTTCCTTGCAAGCTTGTGGTGGGGGTTCTAGCAATAACACAGGGAATAATGACATTGCCTTTTGCTCGTCGCCACGCTTTCGTGAAAAACCTGTTAACCTGACCCAGAAATCTCAAGAAAAACATCCTGAACCCGTGGAAAGTAAAAACGTACCACTATTTACAAAATACAAGTGGTACAGTCCAAGGTAATTTACCGGAATATAGCTCAATGACCCCACTTTTACTAAAAAACAGCAACAGTCTACCTCAAGCATTAATATGCCATTATCACTATTATGACTCTCCCAATTACGGACCTTATAGCTCAACCGATAGACCAAATTAGGCTGCACGGAGTCGCCAGCACCCACTCCAGTGACATTGCCAGTTGTCTCTCCGGATGAGCACCTAGGTTGAGCTGAGTCAACAGCACCCTCCCAGTGACATTGCCAGTTGTCTCTCCGGATGAGCACCTAAGTTGAGCTGAGTCAACAGAACCCACTCCAGCGACATTACCAGTTGGCTTGCCAGATGAACAGTTGTTAGGCTGCCCTGCGTCACCGGCCTCCAAACCAGCGCTACGAGTATTAGCTCTACAGGTATGTCAGGGAATAATTCTGAGCAGCTTGAAATCAATGACAGCGAACTATCTAGGAAGAAATGGCGACTATTAATTCGATCTTAATATAATAAATGTTGTATTTCTTATCATTATGTAAATTGTTTACATAGATATTGATAAAGTCAAGTTTGCTATTTCATAATATTAATTCTGTTTTCACATCTTGATATTAATTAGGTTGAAGTACCTACTAGTAAAGACTGATTAGTCGTGTTTGGTAGTCGTTAAGAATTTAAAGCCGAGTTAGGTACTTAAGTGGTTATGTTTTTCTTATTTTTGAAATAACAGTCCTTAAAACGTTTTTTGTGTTTAGGTGAGCACCTTCTTCCCTAATAAATGGTATTTTGAGCTCTTTTATTTCTTGTTTTAATTAAAATAATAATATACGAACGACCAATATTAGCAAAATATTATAAGATAAAAAAAGGGAAAACTACAATTCACGAAAACAGTTTTACATTTTTCTACTACAAATTACTTACCTACCTCAAATAGGCTTAGTTTTGTAAGCAATTGAATATTCGGCAATTAAGGCCTGGCGACCTGTATAAGCTACTGGTCACCAGGCTTAATTTTCCGAAACAGATGTAGTAGCATATTAATAAATTATACAATTTCCAACGTTTAAGCACCAGTTAAACAGAATTAGTCAAATAGATCTACTAAGTATAACCGTGTACCGATATTGTTATTTTCCTAAGCTCCCACGAAAAAGTGTGTATGTGCCACATACGGCATTGTATTATTTTAAAAGCACCACGTAAAAATACGTAAGTGTAATAAAATCTAAACCAGTATAAATTTAAATAAAAAATAGTATCCATCTTAAACTAGATCTACAGTAAGAACATCTCACCAATTTTCACAGAAATATCTCAAACAGGGCTCCAGTTATAGGCATTTGAACATTTTTAAATCTTTAAAACGCTCTCCTGTAAAATTTGTGTTTTGCAGATACACAACTATACGTAGGGAGTGTCGATATTATATAGTCATATAGCCAGTATTTAATTTCGGGGCTTGGAAGACGCTACCGGGAACCGCCAAACAGAGAGTTTTCTTCGGGGAGTTGAATTTTTAGGGTTTTGACATCGGTTTCAAAACCCTTATGGTATCACTTTGATTCTGTTTTGCGTTTTGAATCCTTAATTATCTCAGAAACTACTGCAGCTATTCACTTGAAATTTGAAATAATAATACATTTTGTGCGCCCGCACAGATTTATAGAAAAATAAATGAAATTAATGAAAATTAAGATTTTCAGTACAAATTTTGAAATCGAAATTTTCAATGGGACCTACAGAGTCGAAAGTGGTATCAAATGAAAGGTATTAGTTTGTAGATTCCAAAATAGTTTTTGAAATTTTGGTAGATTTTATACTTTTTAAAATATTTTGAGCAAGGTAAAAAAAATTACCTTCCCCCCTATCTCCGAAGATTGCAGAGCGATCGATGTGAAAATGAACCAAGTGTTTGTAGGTAATGATCTATTGGTAATGATACTAAAAATATAGAGAAGTCTGTAAAAATAATACTTTTTGAAATATGGTCAAAAAAGGGCGGGAAAAATTTCTTGACTTGACTACCCCACCGAATTGGGTATCAAATGAAAGGTATCGGTTTGTACATTACAATGCAGTTTTAAAATTTCGATAGGTTTTATACTTTTCGAAATATTTTGAAAAAGGTCGAAAAATTTACCATTTGACCATTCCCCAATATTTCGAAAAAAGTCGAAAAAAGAATTGTAGGTACCAATACCAACCCACTAATCTCTGTAGTAACTCTAATAGTAGTTCCACAGCGCCCCAAAAACGTTGTTCTCAAAATTTTAAAGTCCATACTCAATGTATTCCACTGCGCTCGAAGAATATTTAGGTAATAAGATTATTGAATTAATGAATTCCACCGTGCTCCAAAAAAGTATGAGAAGAGTAATGTATCCTGGATAATCCACACAGCATCATTTAGCCACAAGCTTTAGATGATTTTATTTTTGTGTACGTATAAAAGGACTAACTGAAAGGAACGACTAAAGGACTAAGAGGAAGGACTAAAAGGACTAAGCCGTGTGGTGCCGGCATAGAATTTCACCACCCCAACTCTTCCCGTGGGTGTCGTAAGAGGCGACTAAGGGAAACACACCGGGGGGCGGGCAGCAGCGCCTTCTGCAGAACAACTACACCGAACTGCGATCCCCAACCCGCATGCCCAGCGTGGGGATTATGGGCAATAACCCCTAAATAATGATGCCATCTATGGCGCTCATTAGGGGAGGCCTATGTCCAGTAGTGGACTATTATAGGCTGGTGATGTTGATGTTGATAAAAGGACTAGAACACTCGAACAAATAATCTGCAGATCGTACAAATATTAGTCCCGAGGCGGGAATCAAACCGCAACCTTCTGATTTGTAAGCCCACCGCGCTAACAGGTCGTCAATATACGTACCTACCTAAACGACAAAAGTTCAAAACCCTCGGCGCGCGAGTTACACTCGCACTTGGCGTACTTGTTGTTTCTGTCTCTTATCCTTAAATTTTAGTGGCTCACTCCTCTCGTCGTTGTCTATGTTGCTTAATCCAGTTGCCTAACTAACCTTGAAAATTAACAACCGAGGCTCACTCCGCTCATTATTTTGTTTTATGTTACCTTTCTTATTTTTTATAACATATACCTACCTACTGCAGCCGCAAATCGCAATACACTATTGTCTATTGCAATTTGCGGCGATCCGCCGTAGCCCAAAATTCATTTTGGGGATATGCTTCAAAGGTCCATTGAGAACCGCTAAACGACCTGTATTTTTTTCGTGATTTTAGGTATGTTGATCTTTAATAGGTCTGACAAGGACGCCAGGGGGGGGGGGGCAGGGATTAAGTACATTTTTTAATCTCTAGGGGGAGGCAGCTGCCCTGCCTCCCCCTAGAGATTAAAAAATGTACCTAGCCAACTGCAAAGCAACCACTCGCTCGTCAAAACCCGCATAAATTCACTATCATTATGACTAAGTAGTTAAGTATTATGTAGGTAGATATAGTTATACAACGTGTATCAAAATATGCGTTCTACGGCTTTTCGAATTTCGATTGGTATCTCGGAAGAAACTGCATCAAAGTTTCAACATGGATAGCTGATTTTTTACAAAGTGACCACCCTAAAGTCAGCCGTTTCTTGTACTTGTGACAATGACCTCAGTATGGTCAAAGAGTGATAGATTTATCATTCTTAAAAGGGAAAAACGCCTTCAGCTTCACTGAGGCAAATTGTCGTAAGCTTGTCACAAAATTATGACTAGGTTCACATTCCAGTTTGAATTTGAACGTGAAGTACTTGAATTTTGAAGATTAACGTCACGTAAAGTAACTTACCTAAAAACTACCTAGTGAGTCTTTCCGTTGTTAAATGTAGTTAGACTGTCCGGTCTGTCCAGAAAATCTTCGGCGGCCGGTGGCGCTGGTGGCGCTCTCTTGTGTCCACACTGCAAGCCTAGCTCTATTGCGAAGACGACGTGCGCGAAGTACCAAACATATGAAACGCGCCTTTTATCGTCCATAATGTAGTGACTAAGACGGAAGCTTTGTACGACGGGACTGAACTAGACAGTGCGCGTTATTTTCAAACGTTCTGTCTGTCGGCCTAGTCAGTGAGCGACCCAAGTGGCGGAAGCGGAGGTATGAAACCAGTTCGGTCTTGTCGCTCGGCGTATACGCGTCTGTATGTCGTGGTAAATGTCGGTAAATACAGAATTGTTGACGTCTAACCGCTACAAGAGCTCGACCGAATATGTATTTTATGTAAATGTACCTACCTAACTAGTGCTAAAGTGAGTGAGACATGTTGATACCTAAAAATATACCTAGAGCTGAAGTAAGTAAATTACTTGTCTGTGATTGCGTACCTACGAGTGACCTACGTGAAAAGCTGTCCAGACAGCTGGCAAGCGAAAATATGAGGTAGATAATATGTACCTACACAAAGTAGTTCCCTAACTCTGTTAAGCATATAAGTACCTAACCTAGGTAGTACCCATTGAGAATTTTTTTGAAGAAAGAATCTCTAAAGTCTCTTATTATTAATACGCATTTAACGGTCTAGTAGGTAATCTCCCGCCATAGCTGAACTCTAAGAAAATAAATACCTACCTACCTGCAGTGGTAGTATGTATAGGTTACCCATATAGGGTTGACACTTTTTAGGCACTAGTAAATTAAAACTTTTTGTATTGGTAACTGAAATTAGGAATTTTTAATTACCTCCCCCCCCCCTCCACAACTGGTCACCAATGGGGTCTGAAACCTCCCCTTCGGCTTAGTACACATGATACACGTTGCATAACCTAATATAACTTCAAAAAAATTATAGCAAATATATTTTTGTCCGGCTTGTGAAGCCCTACATATTGAAGTTGAAACCATTCTCGCACTTGAAATGTTTATTACATAAAAAATCAATTTATTTTTTCGACATTATTCGTCTCTGCGCTATATAACAGCGCAGGGCGCGATGTCGATGGCTGGTTGGCGCGATGTCGATGGCTGGTTGGCGCGCCCTCGCGCTCCGTATGAAGTGAGCTCATGCATCACATTCATTTACGCCTGACTCCATATAGGGAGGCAGATCACGACATTACTTTTAATTTCGTGAATCGATGGATTAACGTAAGTACCTATTTTTTTTTCGCCGTAATTGAATTGCTCACGCCGTTTGCTACTATTCCTTTAGATATACATTGCATAATCTCCTAAACTTTTTGCTTACGTCCGAAAACGTTAAAAAAAAATTCGCGGCTCGCTCCGCTCGCCATTAATTCTGTAGTCTTCTGATCATTTTACCAGCCTTCCGAAAATTTCACAATTTCCCAACCATTATAAGCGGCCACAAACACTACAAAATATCGGCGCTAATTCGACTCACTGTTATAATTTTTATTATACTACATCGGTCCACCCGAAAAAGTTACAAAAGTTGTCGCGGTGGTTCACTTGCAAATACATGCGCAAATACACTTGCAGTGTTTACTGCCAGTTTCAGATCATATTGTTTGCGGACCAGGTAAAAAGGAAAAATTTTAAACAGTTTGCATTGAAAATTACTTGGATAAAGGTAGGGTAGGTACATATTCATCAGCCCATGTTAGTCCGCTGCTGGACATAGGCCACTCCTATTAAGCGCCGTAGCGTAGGTAAGATAAGATAGCCAGTTATGATAACGACTTGCGAAAGACAAATAAATTATTCGTTATGTCCAACCGTGGACTAGCATAAGTGTAAGAGATTGCATATTGACCCCCCCCCGTTAGTATTCCTGGCTACGGCCCTGGAGGCGACTCGTGACACAAGTATACAGCTCCACGCTCTTGACTGTACCTACAATTCACATATTTCTCATCCTCCATGGTATTAGCTTGCCCCCCCTGGATCGTGGGCTCGCGACGCCCTTAAGCTCGGTATTGTGGGATAAATGAACGCTTGTTATTAAACTGCCCTATTTTTGGTGATAGGTAAAAGTTACCTTAAACCATGGTCGAGCACTGGACCACATGCAAAAAAATAATTATTGTTAATAACGTAGGTATTTTCTTTTTTTTTTTTGTTTCAAATTACATTTTTTTTTTTGCTGTTTTTTGGTATAGGTACTGATCTTAAGCGAAGGTTGAACTAAGCCAAACCACAACCAAAAGGCAATTTTTTTTCTGCAAACAGAGCCACATTTTTTGTTTTCATTAGACTTTTTAAACCTTTTGAGCACTTTTAAAAGTAAGCTTTACCGTCGGGGGTAAAAATCTGACTGATTTTACACCAAAGCCGCAAGTGGAATATAATAATAAGAATAATCAGAATAATAAATTTATTGGTAGGTACAAAATATTACACGTCAGTAAATCAACAATAAATACATTAGTAGGTAAATTAAATACTTAAGTTATCGTTTAAAATATGTCTATTATAAATAAAATTACTTACCTATATAAAAAAATTGAAATAATCGTAACACTTATCAATCAATTTTTCTTACATATTCTTGAACACTGTAGAACGCCTTCTCGACGAGCCACAATTTCACTCTTCGCTTAAATGCAGATAGGCTAGGTGCGGTGACTATATCAGGTAGGTGGTTGTACATGGCGGGTGCTAGCACGTGCGTGAGTCTGTCGGACTTAGCCAGCCTTTGAGACACCGCAGATAGCTTGCCAGCTCCGCGAGTGTTGTAGCATCGCGTGTCGTGATCTCCGCGCGTCTTGAACCGCTCCAGACTTTGCCTAACGTGCAATTACTACCTGACCTGATGTGATAATGGAACGCAACGTAAGGATCTGGATCGATACAAAGAATTGCCGCGCCGGCGTGTCCCACGCTGATCTCGCGATCGCACTCACAGCACGTTTCTGCATGCGGAAGACGCCCTCCCGATCAGCAGCGCCCCCACAGCTCTGCGCCGTACTGCAGGAGCGAATAAACTGTCGCGAAATAGCACGTTCGGACTACGTCGGCTGACACCACGCGCGATAGCCTGCGGAGAGCAAAACATGCGCTACCCAGCCTGGCACACAAGCTGTTGATGTGCTTATCCCAAGTTAGGCCACCCACGGTCTATTTCGAATCCCAGGAACACGGTCGCAGGCTCCTAACCTGACGCCCAGAACGAGCAAGTGGTGCAAGTAACGTATGAAGTTTGAGTTTTTTTTTGCGGTGTCGCATCTTAATGTTTTGCAAACTTACTTGAAACGAAGGTTGCGCCCCGTACCACAACCAGAAGCTATACGTTTTATCGGGCAGCAGAGCGAGCAACGAATAATGTATATTTTCAATAGATATTTTTTGCAGTGTTTCGCAAACTGGTACAGGTTAGGGATGAGCCATGGACTAGGCATGCGAAATATAATCTTGTGAAGCGGAAAGAGCCACGATAATGGTGATTTTGGTTAGCGTTACATTTTGCTTAATCGGCTCCGCTTCGCTAGTGGTTTGGCAATTTGGCATTGAGTGATTTCGCAGATTGAAAATTATCATTTAACGTGCGTACCTTAGCAGGCGTTTAATTACTAAGCCCCAAAGTAACGAATACATCCCATAGAGTAGGTACTTAAGTTATCGACTATCAACTGAAATGGCAATGGGCCGGCCATACCTCACGAAGAACCGTCCGTCAATCGCTGAGGTAAACGTGTTCTTGAGTGGAGACCTGACTCGGCACACTCGGCAGCTTCCGTGTAATGCAACCTGCAAAAGGCTGCAGGCTGATGCTGGCCCTCATTAATTCTGGTCTAAAATTATCAGCCAGTACAAGAAATTCGTCTTTGTACATAAAAATAAGGGAATAAGGGATAGTGGTTCGGTGTATTTCAATTCGGTGGAGTTGTCCTGTAGAGGGCGCTGCTGCCCCCCGCCCCCGTTGTGTCTCCCTTAGTCGCCTCTTACGACACCCAAGGAAAGAATTGGGGTGGTGAAATTCTATGCCACACGGCAGCCCTTTCAATTAAAAAAAAACAAACAATTAAATCTTTCCTATTTATAATAATAATATATTATAAATATCTGTTATGGGTGCCTCATTAGTCCTTTGTAGTTGAGGTTCGCCTCCACAACTAAAAGGGCACCCGTTGTTGTTGTAGCTCCTTCGAACTTGCCTAAATCCGGTCCTGTCATTGTTGCAATAATGGATTTCTAGCAAAGACGTCGCCATCTATCATAGTGCATGCTTACTTAATTCATACCGCATAACTAGGAGTACTATTCCCCACTAGATGGCGCTTTCATAAACTCCTAAAACTTAAGCTACTCCTCAAGAGAGTGCACTGCTTATTGGTAATAATAATCAATGTTTCCTGTCCCCACCACATCCTACATCACCATTGATGAATTCGTCCAGATTTGCTTATTTAATTTTTCCGTTTATAATAAATGTTAGCCAAATTTTTATTGTAAACAACAGCTGATTCGATAACATTCAAATTCTTTCACTTTCTGCAAGTTGTTGATGACTATGACGGTGTTGTGAAAAGTGCTTTTGTGGTCAATTTAAATTGCTAAGGTTACGCATGCTGGCGATGATATATTTACGGTAAAATAATGTGAGAAAGATAATAAAACCACTACGGTAGGTACCTAATTATTAAGCATTAGTTAGTGTAGGTATCTTTCGCTCCAACTCTCAACAAATCCACAACTTCTATTTAGAAAATACAAACACATACACGCAAACGTATTGTGACAAAAGTGTGAAGTTCCGTTTGAGATGTAGTTGGCGGGAACTATGAAAATTAAATTTAGCTACGATGATTGTGTAGGTAGGTAAGTGTTTGCTTAGTAACAAAGCCCATGTAGGTAACTACCGAAGATTCTCAAGTCTCATCAGCATAATTTATGGACCTTAATAGTCCATTGCTGGCCATAGGCCTCTCCAGTTATGCACCCTATGCTTAAATCTCTAGGCAGTATGTAATCTTTGATTATATACTTGTCAAGTACTTATATAATCAAAGTATGTAATATCATAATCTTTCAAATTTTGTCTTTTGTTTTAGGACTTCAAGAATGAGTATGATTGAAATTGATCCCCATCAATTCATAAAATGTCGTCTCTGTCTGGAGGAATCAGGGAAATACCAGATAGTTCCTGCAATTCGAGACCAGATCTCTTACTGTTTTGCAATCAATGTAAGTAACTATAGTCATAACTTGTTGAGTGCGAAGAAGACAAGCACATAGACTACCAGAGAGACAACTAATTGGGTATATTATCCTGCCATCAGCTGACGATCTGTTAAGAACCAGTTTGCAAGACTGTTGTGCCGAGTAAGTCTAAGATTGTATTTGAATGATAAACATTTCAGGAATTCATTTACTTTTAACCACAATGTCCCTTAATTATTATTATTTATATGTTTGATGAAACTATTAAAAATATCTGTTTAACAGAAGATTCCTTTCAGTTCAAGTTCTTTCACACATTTTATTTTATTAATTTATTGAGGTAAACCACAGTGTTACAGTAAATATTAAAATAATTAAAATTTAGTTAACAATAAGGCCAAAAAGGATTACACGGATTAGACATTAGGAGTTTAACTCATAATATTTTTATTTTATTTTCAGGTTGAACCTTTTGATGGTTTGCCTCAGCTTATCTGCAAGAAATGCCAGTTGATTCTCTGTGAATACTCAAAAACAAAGAGTAATTTCATTCAAAAGCAGGAGGATTTGAAAAAAAGGAAACCAGAAAACAATGTCAGTAATTTTTTTTTAAATTAGATAGCTTTTAAAATAATGATAACCGTGATAACCAATTCATAAATTAAGTTGTCACTCTTGCTCTCGTTGAATAAAAACTTACTTGATATTTTTTGTTCGGTTGTCACATGGCTACTAGGTACCTTCTTTCTCTTCTACAATATTGCATGTAGAAACATTTTATTACTATTAACTCATTTATTTCAGATCACAATCCATAAAGCATAATAATAAAATAAAACATAGTACACGATAAAATAAAAATTTGTCTAAAAAAAATTTAATACAATAAAAACTTCAATATTTTAATATGCTATCATTCAAATGAGTTGACAAAAGCGTCGACCTCTGTGGCGCGGTCGGCGAAGGTCCGCCTGCGACGCAGGAGGTTGCGGGTTCAATTCCCGCCTCGGGACTAATATTTGTAGGATATGCAGATATTTTTTCAGGGTGTTCTGGTTGTTTTCTATGTATAGTAAAAAAGTATCTATGTAATAATATTGTATTATGTATATATCAGTCATCTAGTACCCATAACACAAGCACTGCTTAGCTTGGGGCTAGATGATGCTGTGTGGAGTGTCCGGCATCATTTATTTATTTAAAAGCATGTAGTGAAGGAACACACAAAATATTTGGTGAAATCCAATTTGAATTGCAACAATATCTGGCCTATAGATTGTGAATCCTTTTGTACAGATCAGAACATGATAGTGTTAATTAATAAGTTTAATGTATTTTGGTTCCAGTCGACAACAACAGGTACAGACAGGAGTAAAAACAAGAGAGCTTCCAAACGACAGCATGAAAATAATGATCAAGCTAAGTCAAACACAAAAAAGAGAAGAAGACAATTGTCGTCTTCCTCAGAGGAATCACATGATTCAAACAGTAATCATTCTGCTAAAAATGTCAGAAGTTCTGCAAATGGAGAGAACGCAGGCTGGAAAGACAGGTATCAAAGAACATTTACTTGTACATTTTGTAATATTACATGTTCTACTTGGAAGTCTATAAAGTGCCACCAAGTAATCCATAAAGCACTGAAGTCTAAGCATGTCAATATTTTCAACAAATATTGTATTGTAGAAATGCCAAAAATAGACGACAAGCCCAACTTAACAGGAAGCCTTGATAAAGTTGTATACAGTAAAAACAAAATCATTGCTAAAAGTACTATCGACTACTTTGTTGCATATTATAAAGAAAGTTTGGGCAATGAAAATGTTAAGAGCGAGGAACATGACAATGCAGATGAATATTCTGATTCATCCTTTAAATTAAATAAGAAAGTTCGCCACAGAAAAGTTAGACGGTTAAGTTCTAGAAGTTCTACTGAAACTGTAGTACTAGAAAACAATGCTAATGGTTTGAAAACTGATAATGACTGTATAAGTATTGATGACTCTAATAGTTCTGATGATAATGAAACTAACGAGAATCAATCCACAAAAACTAACCATATTGATACCATTGATACTGCAAAAGCAACTAATATGATTAGAAAACTTATTACTATGTCTCAAAACAAATATGCAAAAAGACATGAGGTTCTCGATAAATCAACATTACAACAACTCAATCGTAAGATCATAAGCATTGGAAGACAGATTATAAACAAACAAGGTTTCAACACTAATCGATTGTTGAAATATATGGAACACTTAAATTTGAACATTATTTGGTTGTCGAGATCTCCAATGACTGTAACAAACAATTCTAATTACTTTAAGATAATTCCAAGATCAAGATACTCCAATGAAAAATCAATTAATGATTTTGAGGGTTACAAAAAGAAATACGATAGGAAACATATAACCAGAAAGCCAAAAGCTACAATGATAATGGAAGAAGAGTTTGAAGCAGAAAGCACTGAGGGCAGGCTAGAGGCAGTAGGAACAGAAGATATGGCCCAGCTGAGCAAAGTGAACCAGGATGCTTATGTTAGCCCTATAGAAAAATCTGAAGGTCAAACGGAACTTGCGGAACATGACCCCGTACTTTTAAATGAGAATCCAGTGCCCAATCCTAAACAGCTTAAGAAATTGCTTAGTGAAGCTAAAAAATCTAAAACAGCAGCAAATAGTATGCCTACATTAGAGGTCAATCAAGAAGAGCTTTCCTCGGAAGTAATGACAAATCATGAAAATAATATGCCAGTAATAACATTCACAAGATCACTAGCAAATTCTAATACAAATGAAAATTCCAACAATGATAATGCCGAAACTTCCAGCACGATGTCAATCAATGAAAACTCAAAACAAGAACCGCTTAAAACGGCTCCAAGAATAAAAGTGAAATCTGTATCAGAGCTTATGTCAAAAGAAACTTTGAGTAGAATGATAGATCCTCCTGTTCTTTGCTCAAATCAACAACTAAATGGTGCCGCTCAATATACATATAGTCCACAAAGAGCGTTGGTCAGTAGCACTGAATCTTCGAGCGAGGAATACGTCATACTAGATACGGTGGAGTTGCCGAACACTAAAACTAATTCACCATTCAGTTACTTCAGAATGCTTTTGCAGGTGCACAATCTTTCCTTACTGGACACAGACGCCACTCTGACACCCGATTTCCACAGTCTCATTCGTTTTAAAGTACGCTATAACCATGAAAACAAAGAACCGGTTGTTCTTTGTTTGTCGCTTTTATGTTTAAACAATATTTTCTGCATAAAAATAAAAGATAGGTTCGATGACAACAACATAAACATGTCCAGGATATCTGCGATCTGGCAGTGGGAGATATTAAAGATATATAAAGGTGACGTAGTTCCAAAAGTATTGATGAACGCTGAGAAAACAAGCCCTGAAGTTTATACAAACACTAAAAGTTTCATTTGTCTCTTAAAATCTATAACTTACGTACCTAAGTAAGTTTTGTGTATTTAATTTGTTATGTGTGGTGATGGTGACGTTCATCTATGGTAACCCCCTGTTAAGTTTGTCGACGTCGTACATAAGTCCATTTCTATTGAATTTCTCAATTGTTATGGTAAAATTAAGACAGTGAACTGTTATTTTATAAATAACAATCAATTTTATTGTAATCCGTCACAGGGTTAGTTACTTATATATGGATGCCACTTTACTGTATACTTAGGTAAAAGCATATCTTAGGTATCTCAAAAACAGACTGTACTTTTGTAGATCACAGAAGATATTCTGGTCATTAATTGTGTATGATTCTTCGTTTTAGGTGTATCTAGGTATCTCTATGCTTTTTACACTCAAAAGTTTACTTGTCTGGTTTAAGAAGTTGTCATCAAAACGAAGTTATTCTGTTAAGTAATTAATACTATGTATCTTTATTCTTTATTTTGTAAGCTTACTTTGTTAAAGCTGCACAAGGTAATTCTATTTCGTTAAAATTCATAGGTTTAAGACTCATGACATGAGTAATAGATATATGGTGAAGACAAAGCAAGAATTTATCAATGATTTTAGAACATTAAGTTTATTTAAAAAAATAAATAATGTTTATCCAAGTGACCATATTGTATCAATGTCTAATAGTACTTTCTCAGTATGAGAATGCTTGTGGAACATAAAATATCCTTGTATTTGTGCAGGGCTGACATTTTTCTGTTTTTCAATGACCCTGAAACAGAAAACACGAAATACTTGTGTAAAATTAAAATGATTAGCAGAGTGTAATCTCCAGAACTACTATTAAATTCTAAAAGATATAAGTACACCATTCCTGAAGTTTAATGGTGGGTACAGACCAAGTGAACGAGAGCGAGCGAAGGCTAACAATCGAATGCAAGTGTGGACGTTATGGCGAAAGCAAGAAAGCCCGAACGAGGGCCTTCGTTCCTCTTCCGCTGTTCTCAGCCCGAGGATTTGCATCTGTTCGTTTGTTGTGGACACAACAACCAAAGCGAGTGAACGTTCGGTACCGATCGTCGAATCCTACTCGTAGCGTTCGTTCGCTTGGTCCACCATAATGCGTTGTATCAATTACGGTTTGAAAAAAATATATCTTACTTTTGTGCAAATTTTTTGGCGTGTCCTGCGGCCTCCTCTCCCTTATAAAATCTCAGGAACATGAGTTCAACTTGTTCTTGATCACAGAACCCTACATATTCTTTCATATCTACTCGTCCTGGTCTAATTAATGCTGGGTCTAACCTGAAAATATTGAATTTTTTTTAATGAATCTTTCAGTTCTTTTGCTTTTATAGATAATGCTTAGAAACATTCAATTATAGAACATAAAAATCCTTATGTATCCAAAACAATAACATTAAATAGCATGGTCGAATATCGTTTATAAACGTTTGTTACCCACATCTCAGCACACAAGTCCCCTTTTGAACATGCTTCCTCCAAACAAGGCGGATTTTACCTCCAATCTTTGCAAGCAGATTTTTAATCGCACTAGGAGGAGATCTTACTACATCTTCGGTCTGAGTTGGAGGGTCTATTCATACGTTCGTGGCGGTATCGCAACCGGCCCGCCACGGCCAAGTGGTTATCCATATTGTCCATGTAACAGTTTTTATCATCATCAGTTAATACCACAAGGCTGGGCATAGGCGTCTTTCTTAGACACAATTTATTGAACTTCTGTGAACCCCCTTGCATTATACAACAACTATTATAGGTACTACATTAACATAAGCAAGCAGAAAACATCAGACCTTTCTAAATAATTTGTGGTCATAAAAACAATCCTGGCTTCTGTAGATGCCACTCCATCTAGGCAATTTAACAATCCACTGAACGTGACGCGATTAAGTCCTTCATAAGCTGCTTTTTGTGATGGGGTGTCTTCTCTCGAGAGAAACGCCGCGTCTATATCCTCGAGCAGTATAATGGATTGTTGTGGGGCAACACTGTAAAGAAGGCAAAGAATTACAAATTATTCTTCTATATAAGCACTATGGGCAATGAGGTAGGTAGACCTAAATAGAAACAGGAAGATCAACAGACGGAAACTTACAAATCTTATGAGACTATTCTGATGAATACGCTACCGCACGGAGGAGCACTCTCCGCTGATTCTTCCTCCCTATTTCTGGACAATTCACATAGTATATAGCGTCAAACTAAGCAGAGTTTGTGTTAGGGTTAGGGTACTAGATAACTGTTGTATTGCAGATCGTACCAAAAATTTACTTGCTGTGCGTCAAAAATCATCAAAGTGCAGCTGTGAACAATTATCTGTCTCTTCAAATACAGTTTATTTGGACAATGATAACTTAAGTACCTGAGAAGATGATTGAGCCTGTCATCTGTGAGCCCTCTTTCTGATAGATTGAGGACACAGATATTGTACTCCAATTCACCAGCTAGCGCCATGATGAATGAAGACTTTCCGCACCCAGGTGGACCATATAATAAATATCCTGGAAAAGAAGAAAAGTTGTAAGTTAATACCTAGTTAATTTTTAGTATGCCATCCATCCTCAAGTTATTCCTTATCTATTTTATTTCTAGTTTCTGCCCGCAGCTACAAACATTTTATTTCTATGGAAAGGTGATTTTAGGTTTAGAACTAGATCAATGTATAATTTCAGCCCAATCCTAAAAGCAAGCCCAATCTTAAAATTTCAGCTCAGTAGTTTTGGCTTAAAGAATTTACAAAAATCTATTCATCCATCCAAACTATACATATTATGAATGTTAAATAAGTGTGCTATGCTATTTTTGTGATGTGTCCATGAGTCCTGTAAGGTCTAAAGGAAATAAAGCACTTCATACATAGGTACCTACCTCTTCTATAGGGAATGCCTCGATCAGTATACCACTGTGGATTGTTGATGAAGTCCAGGCAATCTGTCAGAATCTTTCGTGTCAAGCCTGATTTCAGTACCACACTGTCGATAGGCCGTCGCTTTCGTGGGTGACCAAATTGTCGCCAATCAGACCCCATTGCTGTGTACATGAGTGTCATGCCTTCATGTTGCTTCAGTGCCATTGTCCTTGCTGTGAAAGACTTGTTGGTCAAGATAGGTAGGCACACTATGTGAAGAAGTACCCATAGTGCATAAGACTGAAGGCAATGTATGTAGGTATTTTACAAGACGTGTCACATAGTGTGCAAATGTCTGGCATTTATATAAAAATATTTTTTTTGTTGTATTTTTCAGGTAGTTAGTGGTTTTCTTATTACCATCTTCAAGAATGTCATAGTAGAGCTGCTTGTTTCGACCAAATGCGGTTAATGTGACGGTTTCCCATGGAATACCCATGTGCAAATCTAAAGTGTGCTGTTCTCTAGTGCGGTCCACCTTTATCCATGATCCTGCATAACTGAAATAGATTAAATATTAGGGAATTACTTTATACTCAATTAAGTTGGACTCTAGGTAAGAGATAGATTCAATTAATATAAAATAGTTTACTTACTTGAAGAAATGCTGACCAACACTTGGGATGAAGTCGTATTTCGTCTTTATTTGACCAGTATCCTTTTGAAGAAAAGACGTTTCTACACTGAGATGTTGAGTGTGTTTGGCTCCTTTTTGGGTGATCCAATGCAAAAGCCACTGGTAGGATTTATCGCGGCAAGGCACTTCAAGAGTAATCATGCAATGTCGCCTGAAAAGTAACACAGAAGTTTGAACTCCTTTTCGCAGTATAGCGGCTCCTGCTCCTATACCAAATAGACCAAAACCAGCCCCGAAGTAAGGGTTTTCCGCCAAAGAAGATACATATTCTGAAATAGGCATGATTTATTTTTATGTAACACAGTAAACAAACAGGACAGAAATGAAATATTCTCAATGTACGGCGCGGCGGCGCGCAGCGCAGCGGAGATCAGCTGGCTGGCTGTCACTGTCAGTTCACTATCAGCTGTTTGACTTGACTTCTTCGGAATAAGCTCAGACCCGCTCAGACTAATTCCTTAGTCTGAGGGAATAAGTGTCTGATTTGCCACTTTGCTGCCAGTGCCAAGTTCATGTTAATGTCTATATCATGGAATGGAGGAGGCAATACAAAAATATGAAGAAATAAGAATATGAGCGGTTGAAAAACACCATTTAGAAAATTGTATAAAAATGCTACTGTCTAAGGTGACGATTGTTAATATGACTTGACTTGACTTCTTTGATATGGCAATATGTGTCTGGTTTGCCACTTTTCTGCCAGTGTCCAGTTCATGGAAATGTCTTAGTCATGGAATGGAGGTTTAATAATATGAGCGGTAATTTTGAAAAACACTATCAGATTTTTACCACGCAAACAATAACTATTAAATTGAGAATGAAGAAAATAATAATAACTAAATTAAGTTTATTTATTTATTTATTTATTTATTTATGGAACGCCAACAGCGTATATATCACACATTCTTAAATTTAGGCACTTATTTAAGGTTCTTATATATACACTAATAATAGGCGGACACATCATTTTATGAAATTCTAATACTATATACTATATAAACTAAAGGCACTAAATATCAAATATATATGTATAACATGAATAAAATATGGTAAATTTCAATAACAACGAAAAAAAAAACATAGTGAACTAAGAACCGGTAGCTTCATGCTGGAAATGTTCCAGCACCTTGAATTTGAATTTATTGAGGTTATCACTGAAAATGTCTATATCAGGAACTTGTTTGACAATATAGTTATATTGTTTACAGAGCTGTACTACTGGTGCCTGAAGGCCTATGTTAGAGTTGCAAAAAGGAGTGTTGAAGATGGAAGTGATTGGATGCCTGGGGGACCTGGTTGGTACTGCAAGATTAATATTAGACAGAATGTCTTTACAATCAACTAGACCGTTAATTACCTTATGTAAGAATGTTAGTTGTTGAACCCTACGGCGATTATAAAGGGATACCATGTTGAAGAAATTTAATCTTAATGGATAAGGTGTCCTGTGAGAAATACCAGTTGAAATGAAAGAAAGGTGACGTGTAAAGGATCTTTGGATACTTTCAAGTCTCTGCGAATGTATGGAATAAAAGGGGTTCCAGGAAATGCAAGCAAACTCAAGGATACTTCTAACAACTAAGTTGTTAATATGAAGAAATACCTATTAGTATGCTATCCACTTGTCAAATAAGATGACCAACATCCAACATTTGATCAAATAAATTTGTTTGACGGATCCAGGATTCTTTTAAAATTTGCGTACATAGATAGTAGAGTTCAAATTGAGACGATTTAAGATTGTATAGATTTTGAATGGATTGATAGATGCTTGTGTTACCCAACCCACCTCACTGGTGTTACCTACTTCTTTTCTTCACGCTTAAACTTCTCAACTGATCAGGCTCTAACAAAGGTGTAGCTTTTGACCCGGATTAAGGAATATACTAGTTCTTAACCCATAAAACATCAGATTATAACATATTATTTTTAAAAGTTTTCATATAAAAACGCGCCCTAAAACAAGAAAGCCGCGAGTAGAAACTATCTATTGTCAAATAACATGATTAAAAAATTGGTTGAATCATCCAATTTATTTATTTAATCAAAATTTGATCAAACAAATTTAGGTACATAACAAATAAATGTAGGTACATTTAATGTACCTAAGATATTACACATTTTGTAAAAGCCAACCGTGGGGCGGCCGCCCCGTGGAGATCATTGTGACGTCACGATTTCCTATCCGCACGCGCGCGCGCTCTCCACCATTCATTTATTAAAGTTCACTCGATCTGCGCGGGTCGTGTTGTGGTTTTGTGGTTTTTACCTGAACATATTCCGAATTATAAGTACTGTATAGCACCGAAATGTACTAATACTTCAAGTAGTACACATGAAAAACTGATGTTCAATGTTCCAAAGGCGATAAAAAATATACTTTCATGAGGAAACAATTAAGTTTCTACATACCAATTTTGAAAATAACGGCGTAGGTAGTTACAACAACAAACAAAATTTCCGTGGCTGAATAACCTAAAACTTTAAGGTATTTTATATAGGCTAGTCCAAGTTGGTATGTGTACCCACCTACTTAATATCCTGCTGTTCTGATTAGGTTGATAATGAGATTTGTTTACCTATGAAGTTTCGAACCACGAATTTTAGTTTAAATGATTATTAAGATAATCAAACACCATGAAGGTATCAACTTTAGGTAGATTATCGGGTTGCGACATACATAGAAAACGACCAGAACCCCTGAATATCTGCAGATTTGTTCATTTTTATTGTTATATTATAATAACGACCTTCTAATATAAAACAAATCAAATCGATTAATAGATTGGGTATAAATTGGTGACGTTACGCTCCTTGTCGGACGTGTATCGCGAACAGAATAAAACAGCGCAGTGGTTCGGCGGGGTGACCCAGCGCTTGCCGCCGAATCACTGCGCTGTTGGAACGCTGCGCTGAACGCAAGCGATGACGTCACAATGACCCAGCCTGGGTCATTGTGACGTCATCGCTTGCGTTCGCGCGGTCAGTGAGCCTCGTTCGGTATTTTGCCCATAACTTTGTCATTACCTATTTTGTTTGATGTTGAAGGTTGAAAGATGATGGCTTTGTTGGTGCAACAAGACGGTGCACTTTCTTTCTAGTCATCATCATTACCAACATAAGTTCGCACATCGTCCAAGTTTGGTTAAAAACGTTAAAATAATTAATTATTTATTTATAACTAAATTTTACCTGGTATATTTTACACGGTAAATGGCATACAATCTTGTGCATGTAAGTAGTCAAGTCAAATGTTTAATTACCAATTACCATCGATTGTACTTGCTTGTAGCTGACGTTTACGTAAAAATGTTAGCCATCTTTTATTATGTTATCTGTGGTTATACCATATACCTACATACCTAGTTAACTTAGGTAGGTAGGTACTGGTACCCAGACACAAAAATGTTTTTGGACCCTACGTACGAGGTCGGTACGAGCGGAACATCTTTCTCTCTGCAGATCGGCTTTCATAAAAAACTCGGATAAGAGTTGCGCTGCGGGTCACGCGACCCCTATCGTTGACCCTACTTCAGTCGCTCCATCACGCATGCCACATACAATTTACGATGGTATTGAAGTTACATCCGACACTTTTATAAAGTTAGTACAGTAAGTTAGTACTTTTATAATGTTAGGTACGTACCTAGGTAGATATTATATAGGTATAGGGCTATTGGGTTAATACTGCGCACATAACTTACCTATCAGAGGCTCAGACAAAATAAAAAAAATAAAAATTATTTTGTCTGAGATCAGAGGTTAAAGACTCGAAATGAGCATTACAAAATTCAACATTTATTTATGTACCTATCCCATATTAATCGATAAACATTAAAGAAATTTCGACACGAGATCAATAATTTTACAGTTAACTATTCGAGAAAAATATCACAAAACGGCGGCTGGAAACTTCCAGGCGTGTAAGATTGCGCAGTGCGTATTTACTATTTAATACAAATTGTTTCCTAACTACCTAGATCCTCCTACTTTGATCTAAGTAGGTAGGTCCTTACTTGCCTAACTTTTTGAAGATGTGGAAAAAACAGCACTATTCAGTTCTAAATTAGCAATCGGTTCAATAATTAATTTGAAAATATAAGTGGTTGTCGGTAACGGTAACTTACACTAGCGCCATGCGCCACCACTTATTTTATCTTATAGAGATATATATAGAGGTCCTAATACCCCTTACTGCATAGCATGACATATCGGGCATCAAGAGTTTTGAACGCTTCATTTAAATTTGGTTCCCTTTTTTCCATTCTTGCAACACTAAAATAAATAATCTGTCATATTTTTTTGACGTTTGTAAAGAAAACTTGTGGGTAGCACTAGAAAAAAAAAAGTAAACTCAGTTTGTTTACCTACCACCAGTTGATAAGAGGTAAATCGTTCCACTTTTCGGGGTATTTTCGTATGGTTTTCCGTCCTAAATAGCTAAGATAATTGTTTTGTATACGATAGGCATCGAAGCCAATACGCAAAAAAAACTAGATTCGCATGAATGATCGCAATTATTTCTGTTGTTGAATTTTGTGGCCAGATATGGGATAGTATGCAGTTGCAGGAAAAATCGTATGGCAGATATGGGATTGTATCTCTGAAAAACGATCATATGGAATTGTTGTAATTGTCGAATTTGACACGGAAGCAATATTGGACTACCAGTCTCTTTCTCACAACAGTGGTTTAACGTTAGGAAAAATCAATACACACTCTTTTTATCAGCGCCCTCTTCCTGGTTTCATTGTCACGGATGCCCATTCTATTCAACGTGTTTGTTTACATGTCAGGAGAAGTCATTGTGAGATTTTTATGTTTTGCCCGTGTTTTCGACTTATTTATTGAGCAAAACTGTAATATAAATTGAAAATCATATAGAAGAGGTACCATGAAGTATTCTGTAGCAGGCTGAGGCCTATGCCAAAGCAAAAACAGGCCGAATCTAACCTTACACCGGTAAGTGGCTAACATTTCGTTAAATTGGTGTCTATTGTACATTGTATTTTGATATAAAGTGTGTAAAAACCTATTATTTTGAATCATCTTTATTGTGAGCTGTAGAAACCCGCAATATTCTCAATATTTCATTCACATCGCAGACATAAAAACCGGTGCTAGTGTTGAACATCATCGAACATCGAACGTTATCGATAAATTAGGTAAGATCAGTATGGCTACCTAAGTGTAACTATTGGGCAAGTGTAGAGGACTTTTTTATTACGAAAACCATTTGAAAACCATTTTTGGATTCAAAATAAACTTTGACAAAAATATGACACACTGCCCCGTGTTGACCTTTGGAGAGGTTCAAGTCCGTTAAGATGGACTTGCACCTCGCAAGTCCATCTTAACGGACTTGAACCTCTCCACACAAGACCACCGGACACAAAACCACTGATGATGTGTTGACCTTAATAAGTTACGTATTTTTTCTTGTTTTAGTTTACCAAGAAACGAAAGCCGGCGGAGGGAATCGTAAGAAAATATTGGCTTAGAAAAAATCCGGCCAGGAACTCTGCCCTCCTAATTTAGACAACCGTAACTACTAAAAGTTCAGTTTCGAGATATTCGCGCTTAAAGTTTTTTTTGTTAAAAAAGTGACCAGAGTCGCAGTTTTAAGAAATATTTGATTTTGAATATTGAAGTGTGTAGCTGCAATGATTCCCTACAGAATGATTGGTATAATGTCGTGATAGCGTTTTTACTTTTAAATTAATTTAGCAAGTAATAAACATGCTTAGCTCAATACAAATATTAAAGGTGCATATCCTGAGCATGAGAACCGTATGTCTACTAGTTACAGTTGTTATGCCAAGGAATTGGTTATACTTTGCCTATCAAACAGCACTTAACCATTTTTATATTAAACGTATATGGAAGAAAATGGAAAAAATGTAAGTAAAACAACTAGTTATCAAGTAATAAAATATTCTAATGAGACCAACATGCAAACAAAAACTTATATTATACAATCAAAATCTAAGTACTAATAAAATCTTACTTTTTTAAAGTAATTTACTTATTTATGAAGTTTTCTATGACACTTTCAAAATCACTTCAAATATGGAAATAGGCAATAAAATCTTACACACTACATTTTTATAATTAGCTCAGTCATCAGACTTACAACATAGCTAGGTACACTTAACAAAATATAAAAATCTTCCATAAAGAAATATAAAAAAATACAAATATGAACTACAGTTACATAAAAAATGCTTATTACTCCAATTTTTTAAATCGGGTTCAGTCTAATACTATTACAAAATCACATATAAATAGGAACTGTGACTCTGTCATGCCTTTTATATACCTAATTAATCTAAAATCAGACTTTTCCAGGACTCAGTATTCCCTTGTTAAATCATCTATATCGGAGCTACAAGTTGGGATATTGTTCCAGAAACTCCGCCTGTTTTCTGGCATGAGTGGCACTAGTTTGTTTATGATATCTGATTTTCTTTCTGCAGTTATACCTCTTGCTGTAACTTTTTGCATGGTTTCTGGAAAACAGTGTGTTTTGAAAATTTTTGTTTGAAGAAAATCCAAGGTTGATTCAAACTCCGCATTGTGACTGGTTTTATATTTCAGAGTAAAAGATCCTCTTTCTACGTTCACTGCCATGATATCTTTTAAATAAGTTCGCTGTTCATTTTTACGGAGCTTGTGTTGTGATGAATGATCTTTATAATTATAAAAATCAGGTAATTCCATTACTTTCACGTAGTTTTTTTTTGAATTTGCCATCTGGACACAATTTATAAAGTCTTGAAAGTCATAGACTTTAGATTTCGCTTTCATAGCAAGCTCCACCTGGTGGTGAAATGAATCTGCCGACATAAAACTGTGGCCCGGCTCAAAGTACTTGATTGTTATCGAGTCTGTCCCAATCAAATCACTGTTGATAATGTTTACAAGGAATGACATGAATGCCCAGTTTTTGTTCTGTGCTGCACAGTTATCTAACCACAGAATTACATTTTTGGCATCCCGATGGAAGCACAAAAACGCACGGAAAGTCGAAATAAGATCTTCTTGTTTTCTGCCAGAAATACATTCATGCCAAACTGCCGCAAAGGGTATGTCTTTACTTGATTTTCCTAAAGGAACAAAGCTCTCATTAAACGCTATGATTCTTGGACAAAATATTGCTAATTTATATTGTTCCATACGAGGCAGCATCACTACTTTCTGCAAGTCAGCGGAATAATAAATCGTATCATTATTATTTTTCACGAGCTCTACATCATTTTTGTACTCTATGCGAGTTTCAGTGTATCGGGTTTTATGTAATAAAAAGTTTTTGCATTTGTCGCATGTATCACTAAATATTTCTGGGGTTTCATTGTGTATTCTGTCATGTAATTTAAAACAAGCACAATGCTCGCACTCTTCGTGGCCTAAATGAGCAAACGAAATATTCATGTCATTTGTTACCACTTTTCTATATACTTCCAATGACACACTGAATTCGTGGAACTGACTGTGCATATAAGTAATTGTTAAGTCACTGGGCAGATACAATTTGTTGGGCGCATGCTCTCGTCGGTAGTGTGAAACACTAGGGTTGTACGTCATGACATGTTCTTTTATAACTTCTTTATTAATTATGTTTGTTCTCTGATATGATCCACGCTTACTTTGTTGGCAATCCACTGCTTTTTTCAAAATTCCCATTAGGCGCATATCGTTTGTAGGTTTATAGCCAAGGGTGCTTAAGAAAAAGGTTTTGCATACCTCAGTTCGTTCACAATTGCTAGGTTTCATAAAGTAAGTATAAGTGCATTTTCGTCTAGGTACTTCTTTACCCGTATTAGCCCTATTTGCAACGTCTTTTGTGTCCACCAAACATTTGATATACAAACCTTGCGCTTCATAGCTCAGTTTTACGTATTTGCTGTTTATTTCTCTTCTTTGGATGTCATTTATTTTGGTTGTACATTTAAGTCTACAGGTAGACCCACATGGATCTTTTAATTCCAGTTTTTGTTCTTCTTTTTGTTTCTTTATTTCTTGTCTTTCTTGTAGCGAAATTTGATACTTTTTTCTTTTCCTTGGATTTCCAGCTTTTGTTAAAGCAATATCTGTCGCAAAACCATTGTTACGTGTTTCTCCATTTACAGCAACATTGTTACTAGTCTCAGCGTTTCTGATTTCAACATCATTGTTTCGTCCTCTTTCCGTGTCTTGGCCATCGTTCCGTGTTTGTTCATTTTGAGTGTCAATATCACTGTTCCGTGTCTCTGCAGTTTGAGTGTCAATATCACTGTTCCGTGTCTCTGCAGTTTGAGTATCAATATCACTGTTCCGTGTCTCTGCTGTTTGAGTATCAATATCACTGTTCCGTGTCTCTGCTGTTTGAATGTCAATATCACTGTTCCGCGTCTCTGCAGTTTGAATGTCAATATTATTGTTCTGTGTCTCTGCAGTTTGATTGTCAACAACACTGTTCCGTGACGCTTCAGTTTGAATCTCATAATTCTTTATTTTTTGTGCTTTAGTTTCTTCAACATCAAGAATGCAATCGTTGTCATCATTTGAATCTAGAATATTATCTATCTCATTGAAAACTTCATGACACAATAGTGCATCTAAACCGGATTTGTTCATATTATTTTTGTCTTTGTCATATTTTGGTATCTCTTCATTTTTATTGTTAGTACTTTGGTTTCGAGTCTCTTTCTTTTCTTTTTCAGTGTCATCGTAACTTGCATTTCCAACTGTTTCAGTAATAATGCTCGGTGAATCATCATAGTTACTTATAGTCTTTCTTTTTTTTCGTTTCATTTGCTCTTCGTCTTCATCATTTGAAAAGGTTTCATCTAGTTCAGGAATGTAGTCACCGTCTCTATCATCATCCGAATTGTGAAAAATATCGACATTTTCATCAAAAACTTTATCTAAACCTGATTCGTCCAGCCCAGCTTTGAGTTTTAAGGAGTTGGCATATGTTTGTACAGAATCGTATGAAGTGCCATATTCACTCGGATGGATTGGGACCCATTCAAATGGTCTATTAAATAGGACCTCAATATCAGTAACTGTGGGCTTAGGCGCTGATTTATTTTTATCAATACTGGTTTGTTCATAAACGCTCTCTGGGGTATTCTCTCTTGGTGGGATAATATTACGATGTTTGAAATCATTGTTAGACTTACTGGATAAAGTTAGTATTCTGTCTCGTCGGGCTTGGGACGCCATTTTAGCTGAAACAAAGCGAGTGAACTTTATTAGCTTATTACCTATCATAAAATAAAATTACACTGCGGTTGTAAGCACAAAAAGTAAATATAAGGGGATGAAGACATTTTAAGACAAAACATTTTTCGTTTACACAATGGACAGATTTCCAAAATTAGTTTCTGAACTCTGACTGAAACCTTACGAGAGTAGTTTTCTGGTTGGAATAAAAATCTCGCCATTGTGTGAACGAAAAACATGTTACTTTAAAATTTCTTCTTGAATATCATATATTTTCAATAATATTATCGAGATAAAATTAAATATCCCGTTATAATAAAGATAATCATCCATTACATAGTTGTAATTAGCTCAAAGTTGCCAGGCTGCTATCGGATATTAGACTTTCATAAAAACACGATAACTTTGGAAATTTTAATTGATGACCATTGGTTTGACTGAAGGGATTAATCACCATATTTGGCAGACAGATTGGTGTTCTCAATAAAAGTTAAGTATATACACGGGAGAATGCTGCTGCTCTTTTGGTGAAATCCCTTGGTCGACTTCTATGACAACCGCGGGCTGAATGGCAGAGTTCGGGTACCTAATATAAAACTTCATTACTGGTTTGTGAGTCATTATTTACTAAAACCTTGTTTTGGCGCGTTTAGTTGTAGGAATACAAAGTAAGCGAACTAATAATGTTTAAAATACTTATTACGAAGAAACTTACATTTTCCCGCGCATTCGCGCGATGCGCCACACGTCGTACCCCCAGCAGCTTAGGCGAGTGACTGGTGGATGTGTCTAGTCAATTGCTTGTGTTGAGTTACCCCCCGCCACGCCTCTCCTGCGTCGGTCCTATGTGATGCTACGTATAACAACCGTAAGTTGGTAACCTACGGTAGTCTTGTTAAGAAAAGCTCTCTTACGAACTTGGTTTTACTGAACAAGACGAAGGTAAGTTTACCTACGGTTGTCTTTTCAAGGAATACTCTCGTACAAATCTGTATTTATCAAATAAAGACGAAGGTAAGTTGCGATACCCTTGTTTTCAGTAGTAACTAGGAACACCGAAGATTATCAACACTAGTTCTAAGCACCGGAACTAACGTTACTGTTCTTGTGTGTAGGTTATAGTCTAGTAAAATAAATAAAAAACTTAAAATATCCGCCGTATATAACTATACGATGCTATTCATAAGGTTACAAATATGGATGCATGGCCAAATTCATATAATCGCGATAAGGAAAAGAACCGTAAGGGCTCATACGGTATTAATTACAAGGAAAGCCATGAAAAACTTCGCAGTTACGGTGCTCATGACTAAAATAACTTCGTAAATATAGGTTTTATCAAAAATACGTCAAAGAGAACATTATAGATCTCATCACGCTGATTCCGAATCTATCAATAACTCATTTTTGATAAAAACCCTACTTACGGTTGTCTAAATTAGGAGGGCAGAACTCAAGACATTCATGTTTGCACATCGCACTTTGAAGAGAGTGCATTCAAATCAGAAAAGCTTCCAAAACGTCAGGTTATAACAAAATACGAAATATATGCGATCAATACAGTTAAAATAGTGTTTTATTACATATCCTGCTCCTGCTTCACCTCCAGTAAACTCTCGGATCCAGCTCCAATTCCGAAAATGAGGGTTTCCTTCGATTTCTCCGGGATCCCAACATCAGATCCTGACTTGGTTCCAATGGGACCACCTCAGAAATGCGCTCTTCATAACATAGTATAAAACAAAGTCGCATCCCGCTGTCTGTCTGTCCTTCCCTATGTATGCTTAAATCATTAAAACTACGCAACGGATTTGGATGCGGTTGTTTTAAATAGATAGAGTGATTTAAGAGGTAGGTTTACATGTATAATACATGCATAATATAGTAGAGGGACACTGACAATTTAAGAGGTTTCCGTGCAAAGCCGGGGCGGGTCGCTGAAAAATGTAAATATATTTTCCCGTCGCCTATAAGTAAGTTCGTTCTGACCTTACTTTACAGTGGCGCTAACTGGTGAGTACAAAAACGGTAGCCCTCATTGATACAAAAAAAATATACAGTTGAACATAGAACCTTTCCTTTTTTGATGTCGATTAAAAAGACAAGCTCGTCCATCGATATAATGTTATCGACTAGACGAACAAGTGAACATCCCTAATCCGCCATGTTGTTCTACCGATTTGTTTACATAGGTATCCAAGGAAAGTACATGCTTAGGGCACTTCCATAGACAATCGTTTTTCAGAGGATTGTATGCAGAATGACAATAAAAATTAAAAATCCATCTATGGCATAATATGCAAGGGTGTAAATTTAATGAAATATTTGCATAACATTTTGAAAAACTGCCTGCAATATTTTTGTTTCTTTATAGGTTCTTGATTGATAAAGCTTTGAATTTGCGTGTCTTTTTTCCCAACAGTTTGTGAACAGCAATGCCGAGACGGAAACAAGCGCATGTGGTAATTATTCCAGATGGAAGTGAAGATGATGAGCTGTCTGATGAAGATGAGGAATGGAGAGTCAATCGGGATATGGATCCGCTAAATTTGTCGGAACCCGATGAAGGAGATGATTTTTTCCAGCTTACCTACTGCCATATTTTACCAACTATTTCTGCATACCATGACATATTTGGCGAGCCCGTTAATAAACCTAAATCTGCATACGATGCCATATTTGGCAGTGATAGTTTTTCAAAAATATTTTGGAAAACATAAGGGACGGATTTTTTTTAATTTTTTATATGCTTTCTGGTCGGTACAGCATGTCATATTTTTTTTCATCCCAATCAAAAAATCCATGCAGTAAGGGGTTAGTGAAAAGATTTGATGTTTTGTTTGAATTCAATAGGCTCCGAATCTACTGGACCAATTCGAAAATTTCTTTACATTATCTATCATCATGAAATGAACTTAAACCAAATCGGATTTTTTCAAAGAAAACACGTTTTATTATTATTTGTGTAGATCTGTGTAGATAGACAATTATTTTCAAAAAAGCTTGTAGGGAACCTAGATTACAAATAAAAGCAGTAGGTAGTGTACCTACATGGTGAAAATATGCTCAAATTTCAAATTATTTTGGTTTTAAGTTTGTATGGAAAATTCATCTGTCACCGGAGCCTTAAGCGTTTTATTAAATGTAGTTTAGGCAGAGATAGGAAATAGGACTTGGTGGCTAAATCTAGGCACTAGTTATGTAAAATTTTAATAAATTAGGTACAAAATAAGACCCGCGACCCGTGCACCCACTGGCTTCACCCACCGGTGGGTGTAGGGGTAATTCCTGTTTACCCGTGTACCCACTGCGATATGGTTGGAATTAATTATCGATGAAAAAAAAATAAAATAATAATACGATAAGCTCGATGTTAAAGAGAAAAATAATACAAAAAGTTTTAAACCTCGTTATATGTTATTCGAAATAATCAGATAATGCACAAATGCAACTAACAAATGAGATAAGCGTTGGTCATTTACATTTTCGAGCTAGTGGTAGAGTTAGCTAGAGCTAAAGCTAGCTCGGCTGAGCATACCATAACTATGACAGAAGTTCCATCTAGTCTAAATATTTCGTTAAAATACCTATGAAATACTGTGTTAGTAAGCACCACCTAACGAACGTCTCTTGCGATGATTATTACAGGTTTTGACCAACATTGGATTTGACGAATGCATTTCCTCCCATCTTAGAAAGAAACCACTCTTGTATCTTTTGCTATCCTGGTACTTTCGAAATCCACACGATGTTCATGGAGGGTCGTTTATTCTGGTTTTAATGTACCACGAGTAAAATAGTTGGTTTAAAAAGTGGAAATTTTGGGAAATGATAATTATAGGCAGTACCTAGTGATTGTAGATAAAGGGCAACATATACATATAAAAGTAATTAGGACTCATGTACCGAAAGGGTTTTAATAAACAAATTGACTTATCGTATTATTATTTGATTTTTTTCATCGATAATTAATTCCAACCATATCGCAGTGGGTACACGGGTAAACAGGAATTACCCCTACACCCACCGGTGGGTGAAGCCAGTGGGTGCACGGGTCGCGGGTCCAAAATAAAACATCAAATCAAAGTGCTTTAATTCCTTTAGACCTAACGGGCTCTTGGACACGTCACAAAATACAAATTAAGTACTTAAAAGTAATACTGTGTAATAAATTGATCACTTTGATTCATTGTTCATTTCAATCTTTTTAGTATGTACCTCCACCTAATCAAAATCATGATGGCCGTGGCGTAAATTGATGCGGAGATCATAGAAAATGAAAACATCATATTTCCTACTTGTTACATTCGTTTTTATACAAGATGTTTTGTCTGTTGCCGTCAAGAAACTGTTTTACGAGAAGGATTTGTCGGAGTTCTGTAAGCGCAGGGCCATACCTTCAATCTTCCTCGGAAGGCATGTGGTAGATGCCAGCGCATTCATACTCCACTTTTCTAAGTTGGACCTGCCGTATAACTGCTTTATAAGTGTCCGGTAGGTAACTATAACGAGACCAGATTACAAATGTAGGTACGTAAAAGAAGATTATCTTAATATCTGAGGGCGGCATCATCAAGTCTACCTACCGTATTGGAAAATTTCAGCCTACATAATATATAGGTAGCCTATTATAGCCTATAATAGTTCACAGCTGGACACAGGCCTCCCCTAATGAGCCCATAGATGGCGTTATTTATCATTTGGAGGAGTTGTAAATAAGAGTAAAATATTAAAAGTGCTTACTAATTTACACAGTATTCATTTTGCATTCTGTTACTTACCTAAGTACTGTCACTAACTAAAGTTAAACAGAGGAATAAACTTGCCATTAAAAAGATAGACTTACTTACTTACTTCGACAACAATCCCCGTTCCAGAGGCACGACCGTGTGGACAAAAGTTTGGTAGCCTATATACACAGCATTTGGTGATGTCAGGTCGTGGATGATGATGTTGCTATCATACAATGCCAAGACATTAGACGGAGATTCTATGACTCTACCTACTTTAGCTATATTTCCAATAGTGTAAAGATGCAATTACAGATTCACTAACCAAGTTTTACACATCTACTTTACTTCCACAACCAAAAGGTCAGAAACGGGCAGCAACATAATCATGGTGATAAACCTGCCCAAGGAAAACGACATCGCACGATCCTGTTCGAAGGGCAGCTCACAATTCGTGGTTTACGAGATGGGAGAGACTTTCGGGGGGTATTGGGGTGCTATTCCTGAGGATCTGTTTAAACTGAACACAACCCCACTTAAGTTTTACACGCTGAAGACCACTGAGCCTCCTACTACGACAACTGAAACAAGGCAAGCAATTATTTCTTTAGTTACTGTAATTCTTCATTGTAGGCAATAATCAAAGTAGGATAAACTCTACTAACTCAAATTCTCGCTTGTCACGCAATTGGTGTTTGACAATCCACGCAGCATTGACAATCCACGCAGCATCATCTAGCGCTAAATCAGGGGTAAGCTAGTACCTACTAGATTACTGATTTCATGATTTAAATAATAATAGATATATATTATTGTGTTCTTACTTATTGGTGCGCATTCTCATAGCGGAAACGTTTTTACGAGGGTTTTTTTATGAATCCTTCGCTACAGGAAATAATCATTTGCTGGATCCGAGATACTGTCGGGTGTGTGCCTCGCTTATACAACTACATACGCTATTACAGAAAATAATACTGTGTAAATACACAGCATCCTTTTTTTCGCTCCATTACATAGAGCACTCAGACACGGAACAAATTATACCCTGCCTGGGGCATCGAACCACAATTAGGTCGCAGGCGCACCTTTGGCGCTGTGGCTCTTTTTGAATTGGAGCAAAACTCGTCCCAAACCTTTTTATCTCTGCCCACACGTCTACACGCACGCGGCAAACATGACCAGCCCTGCTTCATTAGTTGCATTAAACATTATTTTTTTTTTGATTAAGTATTCCATTAAACTGGTAGGTATCTAAGTAATTCTATGTCATTTTAAATCCAGAACAACTACCAAGAAAACCACTACTGAAACGATTGCCACCGCATCGACTGAACCCACCGAAGATATGATAGATGTTGAGATTCCTCTGCTGGAGGTGTCAGGGAAACTGGTTCCAGGTGATGGAATACCGGAGCGGCCTTTCGATTACGAAGGGGCGTTCGATAACAAATATGATGTTACGCCAATGTAAGTTACCTTACCAACGAGTTCCTATGTACGTTTCAAAGTTCGACCTCGAACAACTTTGCTTTGTTTAGACTTTAGAAACATTAATAACTGTATGACAAAATAAAAAAATAACCTATGTAAGTCCATTACTAACAATTAAACTTTATTAACTAAGAAAACAACAATTATATAATAGAATTTAAATTGAGATTATTTAAAATTGTATCTGCTATTTTATTTACCTAATTAAAGACTATTTATCGAATAGATATTTATCGCCTACCTTTTATCTTATTTTCTCGTACATTACAAAAGGTCCCCGATATTCCTTAAAAAGTTCTGAATATCTTAGCAAATTGCGAACGTCAAATTTATTTACTCTCTTATTTTTTTTTATATTGTTTAATTTATCTCTCCAGTCTAGGTGAGAAGTACGACACTAGTATCTTGCCCCTGGTGCAGATGGCCGTGAGGAAGAAACCAGGCTGGAGGCGAGAGGATAGCCAGGAGCCTCGATATGACCTCGACATTATGCAGGACTACACGCCTGATTCCAGGTCAGTATAACAATTATAAAGCCGTGTGGTGCAGGCATGAATTTCACCACCCCAACTCTTCCCGTGGGTGTCGTAAGAGGCGACTAAGGGAAACACACCGGGGGGCGGGCAGCAGCGCCCTCTGCAGAACAACTCCAACGAACTGCGATCCCCAACCCGCATGCCCAGTGTGGTGATTATGGGCAATGAACTCTAAATTATGAATAATGCCATCTATGGCACTCATTAGGGGGAGGCCTGTGTCCAGCAGTGAACTATATAGGCTAATGTTGTTGTTGTTGTATGAAAATAATGCTGGACAACTCGCAACATCATCCAGCCGCAAAGAAGGACGAGCTCGACAGTTCTCGCTAGTCAACCAAGTGGTGTTGGACAATTCACACAACATCTTCTTCGTATCACTGTTGTCAGAGGGGTCGTTGTATAATCTAGCACTAAAGTTGTGTTTGGTATTAGATAACCACAGAAATCTAATTAATAATATTTAGATTATTATTTAGACGTCGGTGTTATTTATTATTAATTAATGTTATTTATTATTATTAACAGTAACTGCTTCACTCGATACTATACTATAAATACAGTAGCTAGAGTCATAATTTCCAGTTATAAATAATAATGATAGATTTATATGTAATACCTATACAAAAAATCCTACTAATTTTATAAATGCGGAAGTTTGTAAGATGGATGTTTGTTAATCTTTCACGAAATAACTACTGAACGAATTCTGATGAAACTTGGTACACAGATAGTTTATGACCAGTAGGCCAAGCACGGGGATTGTTCTCTAGGGTAGAATAGACAATAATGACATCGCATCGCCATACATTGCGTACATTATTGAAGTTGAAGAAATTATTTCAAATCATTTACGCATTCGATGACAAAGTGACGTAATTTTTGTCTATTCTACCTTAGACAAGAAAGCCTGTGCTTGCCCTACTGGAATAACATATGGGTACTTTTCATCCCGATAATCCCACGGGATCAATAATATGGGTAATTTTTATTTCAGTTTCATAAATATTTAATAAGCTTCAGTTAATTCTAATTTTAGATTAACACAGCCTTTGTTGACACCTGTGATATCGAATAAACACAGGCCTAATGTGAACAGACGTTTTCAGTTCAGAAAAAATCAAAATCCAAAAAACAGGTATGTCCAATTCAAACTTTTGAGTATAACTACTTAAAACTAATAATATCTCAGTAGGTAAGTAAGATCATAAAAAAGTAAGTATATTTAATTAATTAGTAATAGCTTAATTAATTAGTACCTACAATATTTTACCAAAAAATTTACCATTAAGGAATTGTCAATTTTTTGGTGAAATAGTCGTTCCACACAGCATCATCTAGCCCTCAGTTAAGAAGAGCTTGTGTTATGGGTCAAGTACCCATAATACAAGCTGATTTATATAATTACACAGAAACCTATACATAATAAAAAATCCAGGACATCCTGAACTGCAGATCGTACATACATACATATGTCCCGAACCCGCAACCTCCTGCGTCGCAGGCGGACCTTCGCTCACTGCGCCATAGGCTGATATTGAACCAGGTGAGAACTCTAGTTAAACCTAACATTAAATCACTTCTAACTATTTTACTTGCTCTTGGTGACTTTTGTATCGCTGCGGCTATGATAGGCCTATTGCGATCGACACTTCATGAGTTCCGAAGCTGCGGAGGTGAACTCCGCTACAGATGGTCACTTACCCTTCCGCTGCTAACGGTAGGATTTCCTTCAGGGTGATATTTGGACTTCTAACCGACTAAAAAGGTACCGTTTTCGAAATTGGGGTGATATTTGGACTTCTAAGTTACCGGTTTTTGGATAATAAAATAAATAATTGTAATTATGTATTCTATCTGAGTTCACCTCCGAAGCTGCTGCGCTACAGTTCGCCACTTTACTCTTCCGGTGCTAACTGTAGGATTTTCTTCGGGGTCTTGACATCTAACTAACCAAAAAGGTACCGTTGTTGAATAAATAATTGTACTTATGGATTCTATCTTCAGAAAGCTGAGTAGCAGAAAAGCGACAAGAAGGAGCATGTTTACAAAATACGTATTCCCTACCACAAAACCAGTACAGCCCTCTAAATTTCTGAACAACGCTCCTAAACCTGTATCTTGGGAGACGATAGACGAATTAATTGAACACCTTAATAAGCACAAGGACCATGAAATAAACGAGGATGTGGAATATACAAATAGATCAAGAATAGCACTTAATATTGCGAACATGAAACACAATAAGAGCAGTACGTATTTATTGATTGGAATAGTAAAGTTGATGTACAATAAATATACTTTATTGCTCACTAGAAAAAATATACAAAAAACAGGAATATTAGTGCATTATATAAATATATATAACGCTTATGTCTAGCAGTGAACTAAGATTGGCTGATGATGACGTACATATTTTTAAGAACAGATACTTTAATGAGCCTACCCTGGATGGAGGCCACCCAATAAATACTCCTTCTAGAACTACTATTTGACGTCTTGTTAGCTCAGTTTTCATGTGCATTTCAGGGTGCATGTACAGTGCGCATCACATTAAGTACCCCCCTATCTCAATGTATGTGGGACACAATATTTGTTATTGTTGGGAATTTCAGACTTTGAGTATTATGGAAGTGCGGTTCGATCCTAAGCGGCGGCGTGATAAATTTTTGCATGTGAAAATTTGTGACAAGCTACAAGGGAATTAGGAGTAGTCGAAAATATTTTGTAGCCAAGGGGGGTACATAATTCTGACGCGCACTGTACCTAGCAAAATTAACTAACCTTTCACTAAGACCTAAGAATGAATGTACATGCTAGCAAAAATAAAATAAATAAATAGTACTTATTAAATTCATTTCACAGTCGAAGCTTAGTATCTAATCGTATGATTTATCTTATGAATTTTTCGTCATAATAATTATAAACGCTTTGAAAATCTTCTTTCAGTTTATTTGAATCCAGATTTATCAATATACGGTCGATTATCTCAAGCCAACAGTACAAAAGCACGTTTATCTACATTAACATTATCAACAACTATAACAACGAAGGCGACTGATCAACCAATGTCTACGGCAAATGCTTTAAAGTAAGTTTATCAAATAAAAAAAAACTATTTCAAGGTTAAGATTTTAAGAGTAAGGTTTTCTCAGTAAAATAGGGCGACTTCTCCAAAAGATTTTCTATGTAGTGTAGTGTAGCGCACAAACTTAAAAATTAGTCGTTAAGATGTTTTCGAAGAAAAAAACTCCTATTTACCTTGGAACTGTATAGACGGCACGGAGCTTATGCTGAAGAAGTAGATATTATTTTATTTATTTTTTAATGGAAATTTAACCTCTTGGTGCTTTGAAGAAACTTTTGCCAACTTCACGGATCCACTAGTTTACGGATCAAAATTTTAAATAAAAACTTAAACAAAAAAGATTAACCCGTACACAAGGGATTTACCCGAAAAGTTGCAATTGTTATTGTGCATGTTTATCCAAAGATAAAAAATCTTGAAATGAATATAGAAAAAAAACATGAAATCTTTTACTTTATTTTATTCTATTTAGGAAACAAAACGTTTACGTCAAAAATCATAGCGCTGCTTTTTGACTGTACAACAAATATCTTATAATTTACCTATGCATTTTACAGAAATATTGTTTCAACCACACGGGCAAATAAAACTAAACATGGTAAGAATCAAATTAATTTTAATTAAAAAAATAATCAGTCTGTGAAAAAAAAACTATTTTACAAATAATGCTTGACAATTCACACAGCATCGTCTAGCCTCAAACAGGGCAAAGCTTGTATAATGTTTGGGCTATCTAGATAGCTATAATATACCTACTTGATAATTGGAATACATATGTATAACAATAAATAATAAAAATATCTATGTATCTACATAGATATTTTATTTTTATTTTAGATATCACCCAGATCATGTATCTGCAGATGAAACTTTATCCTGAAGTAGGAATCGAACCCGGAATCTCCTGCATCGCCCTCTGCGTCAGAAGTGGTCAAAAACGTTGATTATGATCGTGATAAACAGTAAAAATTACTATTTTAGGACAGCAAATCGTTACAAAACATTTATTGGAAGTGCCACAGGAGAACATAAGCAAAAATCCTAGCTCTATTCAGTTATTAAGGTAAGTTTATAAAGAACAGGTATACTTCTTAATAACTAAAACTATAACTAACTAACTAAACTATAAACTAACGAAGACAGTAAAAATCAAACAGAACTAAAATAGTCTACTAGTATTAACAATCGAAATTGAGCTAACTGTAGGCTGTTGCAAACAATCTACAGGTCAACTGATCCAAATCAACACTAGTCGGAAGCGTCCTGCATTGTTTCGTTGTATGGCGCGTTGAAGTCTTTTCTATCAAATTATTTTTATAAACACCCCCTTACAAGTATACTTATATATATACGTAAAAATAGGGACATGACACGATACTCATGAAAAAAGGGCTACCGTAGGTCCACCGTAATGCCTTGTCAATAATTAGCAAAAAAACAATTAAAATACAAGAGCATGGTGCCTACTATTTGCTCACTAGCTACTAAAAAAATGTAGAACTACAACTTACTGGTAAGTTGTACATTTATTTATCTACATTTATTTATTTACTGTTTCAACAAATCAACAGCCCTTAATCTAGACAGTACAAACCTTAAGAAAAATCCTAGAAGGTACATATTCACTACATTATGGACTTTTTATATCAAATATTTCAGTTCAATCACCCCACCAGTATCGTTGGTAGACCACGAATCTTGGGAGAACATCGTTCAAGTAGCACCAGGCATGGCTGTATTTCTAAACACGTCACACAATGTTAATCCAAGAGAAGTAAATAAAAGCGACTGGTCATCCTTCAAAGAAACATATAGGAAGGCGTAAGTGTTCGAGTAATATAGTTTGTGGAGCACAATGACGTTGCGGGTAATACATTCGCACGTTCTGAAATAGTGTCAGGACCAATTTGCGACTGGTCTAAAAATTCTGTACGTATACTGTCTGTGCAGTCAACTAGCCAACCGCCCCGGCTTCGCACGGGTGCAATGCTTATGCTAATGCATGGTATACAGGGTTATAGGTAGATTATCAATAACCTCTTAAAGGCGACTTGGTTAGATCAAGACTAACAACTTTTGTTCTTTCAAAGTTCTCAATCTTCCGTCTTTAATATTAGTATAGAAGAAATTATATGATTATGATTTGAACCTGTAGTTCACTTCTTCACAAACACTAAATCTGGAAAAAGTAATTTTTTTGATTTGTTAATAATTTGCCCATAACCGTCCATTACAGATTGAAACGGAAGAAAAGAGCTATCCACGCGATCTCGATAGAGAACGGTCGACCGCACCGCCTCACCACGATAGCCACAACTCCGACCACCACGAAGAAACCATTTGATGTGGCAGATGTGCAGGAGTTCGCGAAGCTCATCGAGCTTCAAGACGACAATGTAAAGTTACAGTACATTATACATCATCAGCCCATATTAGTCCACAGCTGGGCATGACTAGCCTCCCCTAATGAGCGCCATAGCGCCCTGTTTTCAGCTTGCTACATCCAGCCTGCTTGCAGTCTTTCGCAGTTCGTCATCCCACTAGTAGGTACAAATACATTTATATTAAAATAAAAATAATTTTGGCTGGAAATTTGTCGTTTGGTACATTAGGTACAATCATTTAATGTAAGAAGGGCAAAGGTTCCTAACAGATGCTCTGCTTAGTTTGGGACCAGATGATGCGTTGTAAAAATGGTCCAGTATTATTTACACGTATTTCACGATGATATCACCGGATGTTCGGACGTAGAGTTGTTATAGCCAGAGAATTGAGGGCCACCACCAGGCTATAGCAGGCGTTGTATTGTATCCAACTTTACCTTCAGAAAAGAATCTCAATGCGGCTGTTTTTTTTTGCTGTCCGATTTTACTGTTTGTTTTACGTCTGTTTGTAATGTATAGTCAATATGAACTCGAGGCGGTCTCGTAAAAATTTATTTCTTTTTATTGATTATCATTTTGTAGTACCTACCTAATACATTTATTCCTAAGGGACATCCGACGAATCCATTAATAAATATTTGTTCCGTAAAATAAAACAGATTATACACATGTTTTGAAACATTTAGGAACTTGAAGTACCTACTGTATTCTTTAGTTTTGGATAAAACAAATACATTTTAATATTTACAGATGCACGGCCGCGTAGCTCTACGCTACCTAAGACAATACGTGGGGTCAATCATATACGACATTTGCGGAGAATCGAACCCCTACAGCAGACCTGTTTACTTATTCAATTCATCCAGAATTGTTATTTCGCTGAATAATTTTACTGTAAGTATTTATCAAAAGCAAGTGTCTGTTTACGATATTATCTAACTGGTTCCGAATTGAGAAGATCTATTCTGGTTCTGTTGTACAAGTTCTATCAAAGGTTTTTGTTATTATAGGGCGTAAACCCTTGCACTAGGGGTAATGTCTAAAAAATATAACAATATCCCAAAAAAATATGAGTGCAATTTAATAATATATTAATTGGTTTTAGGACACAAAGCAAAAAATAGCTATTCATTGTTAGTCATTAAACTTAAATATGTTACTAACGTATAGTTGACCATATAGTTCCAAAGAAAGCTCATAAAATTTGCAATAAAACGCTCTACTTAAATCTTCAAGTTCTATACTTATTATAGAAAAAAAAATTAAAAGCGTGATACATAGTTTGTTGCTTATTTATCTAAAAAAAAGCTGCATCTTTAAAATAGGGCATTCTTATTGCCGTGTGGTGTCGGCATAGAATTTCACCACCCCATCTCTTCCCGTGGGTGTCGTAAGAGGCGACTAAGGGAAACACACCGGAGGGCGGGCAGCAGCGCCCTCTGCAGAACAACTCCACCGAACTGCGATCCCCAACCCGCATGCCCAGCGTGCGGGTTGGGGACCCCCAAATGATAGTGCCATCTTTGGCGCTCATTAGGGGAGGCCTATGTCCAGCAGTGGACTATTATAGGCTGGTGATGATGATGATGATGATGATGATGTTGATTCTTATTGTAATTATACACAGCTGAGCCATATGTCGTTGATATTGACCCGGTCAAGCACCCTGCTGAACAGCGAGATGCACTGCCCCAAGTCACAACTGGAGTGCCAAGTGTCTGGAGCTAGGGTCTGCGTTGACTCTTTGGCAGCTTGCGATGGAGTACCTAATTGTGGATCTTATGGTACACAATATTATATTATACATTTTTTTTAATAGCTGCTGTTTCTAGCTAAATTTCTATTTCTACCAGAGAGGAGTGTTAAATCGCTTAGCAGTTAATTAAAACCAGAAAAGCTAATATGGGTATGGTATGGTTAGCGATGTCAAATGCGGCATCGTGCGTTCTTTAAAATAATCGGATTCCTCCATTTCAATGGACGTCTTTAGAAGTTTTTATCTAAAACGTAATTCTTACGTCAAAGTAACTGATGTAGCACCGGGTTGTCTGAGTTACGAATACAGAAATATTATAATAAATACAGAAAAGTTAATCCCAAGGTTGCCTGGAAGAGATCGCTCATTGCGATAAGGCCGCCCTTTATACTTCCTTTACTTTAAGCATGTTTTCTTTCTTTGTGTGGTATAATAAAGTATTTTGTATTGTTTAACATGTGGGATACATAAATGGTCGAGAGTTGATATTTAACTTTAGACTTACTGCGTATAAACTGTTTATTCTCTAAATACCGCTAAATAACATTAAATGAATGTCTCAAGGAACATCACCCATAAAAATGTTGAAAACCGCATAAATCTCATCTTTTCCTTCATCCTCAGACATCTACGACGAAGACCGACTAATGTGCGGTGCTCCATTAGGCCTCCAGCGCAACGTATACCTAGCAGCGCTCACTGTGCTATGTGTTCTACTGACTGCGTTCTACGCCATCCACTACTGGCTGAAGCGCTGCGTGCCTCAAGTGGCAGATGCTTTCTTCGTGTACACGCAGGGCGTTGAGAACAAGTCAGTACAACGTTACAACTATTTCGAATTTTATGACGCAAGCGTTTTCGATCTCGCCCCGGGACAAATGTTTGAACGATCTGCCGATATTTGTTCGCGTGTTTTGGTTGTTTTCGATAAATAATACAAGATATAAGTATAAGTAAAATATGGTGTTTTATTATTATTATATATATTATTATGTATATCAGTCATCTAGAATTCTAGATGACTGATATACATAACACCATATTTTCTTCTTAAGAAGACCCAAGCTCTGTTTAGCTTGGGGGTAGATGACGCTGTGTTTGTCCAGCAATATTTATTTATTTATCAGCCTCGTCAGCCCGCGGCTTCTAGGCGTTTTTTAGAAGAAAAGTAGCTTTTAGTTTTAGTATTTTCAATGTAGAAAACCAGGTATAACATAAACGAAGTATCTATATATAGTACGTCTACGCAAAATCACAGCCCGTTTAGTCCAGAATTTTAGACACAAACTTCTCAAACTTTACACAACTTAAAAAGCTTCTCTAACTTTTGTTTACTATGAAGGTACCGAACTAAGTTAAGATTTCCCCATGGTAAACGTGTACCTACTACCTACTGCTACCTAATTATGAAGATTGAATTTAATTATAGCGTTGCTTTGTTTATGTAATTCCTTTTGATTGATTTCAGAATGTACTTGGAAACAGTAATGCGTTCACCAGGGGACGAGTATAATAAGCCGTTCTATACATCGAATTATACGGAATTCAACGAAGATTATCCTAGAGAATCACAAAAAAGCTTATGTTCAAGAATTCTGAATAAATGCTTTTTTTGTTTCAAAAACAAGGAAGCTGTAATACTAGAAAACGGTTCTGACAAGGAAAAACTTGATGTGGGAAATTTTAGACGAAGTTTTTCCTTTATGCAAGCGCAGCTTGGTCTGCTTGGGCATCCGACTGTTGACACATCTGTGCAAACTGGAGAGAGCCTGGAGATGGCACCACTAAAGACACAAGAAAGTATTCAAAAACTAACAGGTCATAGTTTTATACTAGCAAACAAATTAAATCAACCACCTATAATGATTAGAGATTCTCTTCTAACATTGGACGAACCGCTTCCGGAAGAACTGAGCGTTTTGAAGTTCTTCCGAGAGAGTAGATCAAAATCTAATGATCCTTTAATAAATCCCGAGACAGTACTACGCAATATTGACTTCACTCCTTCAGATTATGCCGGTGGGGAGGTTGAAGTATCCAACACCGAGTACGAAAGACATGCAAAGCCCAAACCGGTGGCGTCTGGACCAGAACTGAAAAGTAGTATGCTGTCGGTACCCTGTCAGAAAAGAAGACGGATCAGATTCAAGGAGGGCTCAACTACGATCCCTATAGAGGAGTCACTTGATACCATCGAAGTTGTAGAAGAGGAGGAGCAAGCCCATAGCAGCAAGCACCGCAAGCATCCAGGCCATAACAAGTCAGGGCGACCTTCGCATCTAAGCACTATCAAAGAAGACCAGGAATCTAACATGAGACCGAGGCACTTTTGGGAGGGGAAAGGCAAGAAGTCGAAGAATAAAATGACACGTTAGACAACATGAGTTGATCCAATTATCTGACAGCGTATTATGAAAATTTATTTTCGTGATTGTAATCTAAATGAGACGGTCATAGCAGGTCCCCCGCACCGCGCCGCCATTTCCTAATTAAGTCCAATTGTACACCGGATAGGACACGTGCCAAAATGTGTCGTGTCTCTTAACCGCTGCCGTCATTGTGTACATTTTCAATCGGGGTAAATTGCTGTATTTTTAATTATGATTATGAGTAACTGCGTTTTTACATTGAATGGCTAAATAGCTAGAGCTATTTTGATCTTTATTTGGTATGACCTTGTTTTCGCGATAGGCAATGATGTCTTGGTTGCAAAATATTTTATAACAACAAATAACTAGGTACCTATGTTGATATGTATTTCCTTATATGTAGTTGATTTTATTGTGTAATAAAGAGATCTATAATATTTTCTTTTTAATTCAATAGATAGGTAAAATACTTAACACAACATAAAACTAACATATAAGTAAAAACTACATAAAGATACAAAACTGCTTCTTAGATTTTCACAAAAATTCTAACCTGCAAGCACAGTAGGTATAAACAGTGGGTAGTTTTATTACTCGTAATAAATTTTATCTTTTAATGTCAGCTCCGAAAAAGATAGATGTAAAAGTGTCAGACTAGAGCGGGAGTTGGCCCGGTGCGCGAGGTCATTTCAATTGAAGTCAATTAAAGGCAATTGCCTTCAATTGAGCGGGCGGCAGATTCTGCGTCGCTCGGCCGTCGCCAGAGAGATTTTATGTGAAGCGCCTACGCGGGATGTCACATGACTCACTATATACGAGTAGGTATCTACATAAGGTTTATGTTCCCGGTTGGAATTCTTTGAATCGTACAATGCTACGATCAGTTGTTGAGATTAGGGTGTGGTGACCGAAAAGTCAGCAAGTACATACAAAAGCGACTGCAAGACTACATGCTACTACAATAATATAGGTAGTTATAATATAATATAGGTAGTTATGAGTCTCAGTCTCGTTACATACACGGAACAGAAATTCAGTTCCGTGTATAATACCTTGTCCCCATGTAAAATCATAAGGGTGGACGTAATGTTTGTACCAAAAATACCAGTTTTTCTGATTTTGTGCTATCTTCAAGTAATTATTACTAGGTACCTACTATTGTAAACGGTATTTTATCGTCTTTATTTACCTATTTTTCCCGACGTTTCAACAGGTTTACGCATCGTGGTCACGGGATGGCTTTCAACAAGTTCTTTAGCTAGCAGAGTTAAGTTAAGAGTTAAGTAGTTTTGCGACCATAGCACGCCATTGGTTATGATTCCATTTTAAAACAAACTTTTGGAGCATATTAATACGATTTATTACTAGTGAACATTGTCGATATACTCAAAAACTATAATTGATTCTAGAGTTTGTTTAGAAAAAAAATATATAAAAGTAAAATTAAATATTTTTATTTAAAACTGATATAAGCATAATTATTTTTGCATTGAGTTACAAAACGGTCTCTGTTTCAGCATAAGCTGGTGGTAGGTATACTCGTTAGAGCCAACGCTGGTCTCCAGACAGACCCCTTCCGTAATGTAACAAAAAAAAAAAACGTTTAGACTCATTAAAATGATGATACTAGGATGATACTATGATCCTACTAAAATATAACCGTATCTTTAAGATATGACAAAAGAATTTCCAAAGACTACCTACAAGATAGATATTACTTTATTTAGATAGATACGTGTTCTAATTCCTAGGAAATCTTGATTCCTTTCCAATATGAGTGAGTATTCTTGCTGCAACTCGATATACCTACCTACACTTACGTATTTCTTTTCGTTGAGTTTTACTGAAAATAGGATTTAGCACGGTTAGGCTTGTTAGGTATTTCTTAAAAACAGCTAAACATAAACATAATAACATAATGTTGGCGTATGTCCTTTTAACTTAGAAAAAAGTTCGTCTTGGCATAGACTTCCGCCCAATGGTAAACTCGCCGTTAAAGCATGGTTTTGTCAGTGGTAAAGTAATTTTGTTTTCTTTTATTTAATAGGTTTCAATAATAATTATAATAAAATCAATGTTGGAATACTTCCATTACCCAGGAGCTGTATAAGATAGATTTTTTGCTGATGAAGTGTGAAAATATCTCACAACTTATTAATAAAGTTAAATTTATTTATTTTTAAGAAACTGAAAATATGATTGAAATGAAGTCTTAAACTGTTATATTCAACATCCCGTCGTTTTAAATACCAGACTTCTACCATCTGATCATAACTAAATCATAATTTATTTAGGTAGATATCTAGTGATTTTAAAGAAAAGCAAAATATCAAAGAATCATACATAATTCGTCATATTCTTCAGCTCATGAAGTTGTCTGCGAAGAATAAGCTCGGCATCCTGTTATGAGACATGCCAGACCTTGCAGTCAATGATTTCATGTACACCTATTGTATTATCCATCCAGCCAGACTGGCCTTCAGGCTATTGTAAATCAATCTACGTCCATTACAATTATTTAAGGAGATTGCTTGAAATATATATTAATAAAATTTGAATATTGTAGGTAGCATTGCAACACTGGCGTAGCAATCTTATAATATTATAGGTACCTACTCTTCCTATCACTACTGTCGTAGGAATATATCTAGTGTTCATTAATATGACGTATACTAGATACAACTTTTTTGCGTCTTGGATAGGGAATGTTATCAATAAATGTCACATTCAATAAAGACCCGAGTTCACAAAGTAATTTATTTTTATATACGTTTCGTACGTCTGTTATCTACACTCTACAGCTACGAACTTACATGTCTAAGAGTACAATAGGTATCTATAGTCTGTCGCGTTACGATCACGCGAGCTTCTCCAAATATCCAGGCACACAGCTACGGAACACAACTGTCAAACTTAAGGGATTCCATCATCACTTTGCACACAGAATTTCCACCTTTTGTTCACTGCACTATCACTTAATCCATCGAAAGCTGTCGGGACAGGTACTGTTATGTCACCAACTCCGCAAATAAAGTGCAAATGCGACTTGAAGTGCATCAAACGAGTGCAATTCGTGCTGTCTGAAAGTCTCCAATAAGCCCAATGAAGCAGGATCCCGCTGGCGAGTGCCAGCACCAACCTAAATAGACTCTGATCATCTAAATTGACTTCAATTAAATAACAACCGAAATTGTTGAAATGCGCCATTACTCCCTCGACTAATCTAAGTGCCAATAGTCAGGGCGAATTTATTATTATTAATCCAGGCAATAACTGTTAATTATTAATTAACTGATCGTTGCGTCGTGATCGGCCGCAGTGCGCCCGCGTCGTTCAGCGGGACACTTGCTGGCGGATTTGCATCCAGCTGTGTATCAATATAATTTTGAGGATTTCGGTGCTTCAGAGTGATGTTTTTAATTAACTGTATTTAATGTGAATGAAGTAAATTTTGAGATATATAGTGAATGTGATTCAGTAGGGCTAAAGAATGTAGTAGATAGAGATAGAGTATGTAGGGCATCTGCTTTAAGAAGTAAATTCTCTTAACTTAGTACAGTGAAGTGATGTGCTCTTGTTCCTTGTGAAAACGAAATATGCAATCCTCATTTTTGGCAGGATTATTCCCACGGCTATAAATCATGAACTAGACATATGAGTGGTGTTGATACGGATTTACAATAAAGCGTTATGGACTTTCACAATAATGATGTGGGCGGTGGGGCAACACAATACCAACGATACAAACAGAATATCGGGTGAGCTTGTGGGAATCCCGCATAGTTCGCGCCCGCAGAAAGCGCCGCACCAGGGGGCGTGGCGGCGCCGCGCTCCCATTGGCCAATTGGTGACAAGACCAAAGACGTAAGCGCCAGAATTGGTCCATCCATTTTCTCTTCTACACCCGCCGGTTACAGACCAAAATACCACTCACTCTCCCACTCTCGCCGCGTCCGCACACACCGCTGATTGGCTCCAAACGCGCACCGAGGATCGTATTATGGAAATATAAATTGACCAACCGCGGAGTAAATTCTGTTAGTTCGTTAAAGCTGATTAAAGCCATTTAACCGGTACGGGGAGTTGGATACGTACGGCGCTCGCAGTACCAAATTATCAAGTGTAAATTGTCGCGAGGGTGTTAAGGTTGCCGAAGACGGAGGGTAGCGCGGAGGCAGCGGGTGCCCACCCGCCCGCCTTCATGTACGTCTGCGAAGCTGGGAGCCAGGCGGCGCGGTACGAGTGCTTCGAGCCGCCCATAGCCATGGACCAGCCGCCGTTCGAAGACCACATGTTTGCGGACTTTCCAAAAGACCGCCACGTGCAAGTAGTGGTCGGTTCTGTGGGCGAGCTGCAGTTCCGAGACGATTTGCCTGTGTTCGCGAACGATAAGAGGAAGGAAGAACCGCTGCTCTTGCAGTCGGTGGAAGCTCAGTCTTCGCACCCGCCGCCGCCGCCACCACAGCCGAGTAAGAAGAGTGAGAAGAAGAAAACGGATAATAATGGCATCAAAAAGAAGAAGACGAGGTAAGGTTCAATTTTCTTTGCTAGTCTTTTGTATAAATTTAAAATTACACAAATTTAATGGCATGAAAATTGACATAAATTAATTTGCATGAGATATGTGTAAAAGCTTATAATTTATTGTTAAATACGTACCCATGAGGAACCGGGGCAGATCGCTAGTTTTTTATAGAATAAATTGTATTTTTGTAGATTTCGATTCCTTGAATCACATCGAAACGCTGTATTAATATATTCCTATGTGGATTGTCTAACATTATTTATTTATTGTAGAAGCTTTGTGGTTGATCGATTTGGAAATAATTTTTTTTTTGAATTATCTTTTTTAACTAAATAAATTTAAATCAAGTAATAAAACTACTATTTAAAATTGAAACTGGTATTGAACGGGAAGCTCAACTGATACATATCAGTCGGAAGCGTTACTTTCTAGTCAAGAATTATAACTATGCAAAATTTCAGATTTTATATTAATTTGAGAATATAACGAATGACACTTTAACGAGGGGTATTTAATCTTTTAGTTTATTTAAATATTTAATCTATGAATTAAAAAGTAATAATCATTAATCTTTGAACTACAGAAATTTCGTAGCATGGTGGCTACGAAATTCGTAGACTTACTACGGCGCTACAAAGGTCTACGAAGAATATAACCGCGTTCTTCGTAGCACTTTCGTAGAACTCTCGTAGCTTACAAACATTTTGTTTGAATAATCGTGAGGCTTTTTCCTGTCAATTTATTATTGTATTGTCCCGCATGCTATTTAAGTTTTCATACGGATTCCTATCCCTTTTCAAAATATTCTACAGCCTATGTTCATCAGGGAAAATGTATGATTCTAATGTTTTGTCTGTAAATATCTATATAAAAAATACTTTGTTGTGTATACAACATGACTGACATGTTTATGTAAATTAAAAGTCCTTAACAATAAATGAGATTAAAAATAAATGTTAGAAGAATTTTTCAAATCAGTCCAGTACTTTCGGAGCATATCCAATCCTAACAATCACCAATTATCATCATCATCAACAGCCTATACTAGTCCACTGCTGGACATAGGCTTCCCCTAATGAGCGCCATAGATGGCAATAACCCCCAAATAATCCTAACAAACTATCTATTAAATCTTTCCTCTTTTTAATATTAGTATAGAAGTAAACTTTTACATTTTTCACACATCAACACCTACGAAAACCTATTATTATCCTATGAAGAAACCAATTATTAACCTATGAAGTCCTGGCCACGTGTCATCACTACAATAACACCAGCACAGGTGTTGCATAGGGGCGCGCACCCTAGTCCTATTATACCAGCAGTATAGGAATCCACTCTTGCGCACCCCAACTTATTATTTGCATAACTAATACGATGACATTTTAAATGTTATAGCGGCATATGGAGTGGAACGATTTTGTGATCATGGAATATGGTATATTTAGATTGATTTCGTAATAATAGAATATGGTATAGTTACATTGGGAAACAACAAATCTATACGTAGAGTCTATATCTATATCTTTACTATATTATAAAGAGGGAAGATTTGATTGTTTGAATTGAATAGGATCCGAAAGAACTGGACCTATTTGAAAAATCTTTTACCATTAGAATCGTAAATTTTCCGTGATGAACATAGGGTATAGAATAGTTTCATAAAAGTTAGTTAGGATCCGCATGAAAAATTACATTTTTGTTAAATACCCTTGCAAAGCCGTGGGATTTTATAGTTATTCTGTGACGTAGGTAAACCTTTCAGCTGGTAATCGTAAAGCTTGTTTTATTGAGTACAGATGTTTTAACCAAACTATACCGACTAGTTTCTACCTGTGACTTCACACGCGTTGTTTATATGGAACCGTTTAAAGGTTACTACTATACCATATGAACGGTTTCAAGGGATAAAAGTACCTAACCTCTGTTAGATTCCAACTAGGTATAAATATACAAAATCAGCACGATCGGTACAGTAGTTTTGGCACGAAGAAGTAAAAAACATCCATCTATCTAATCATCCAAAATTTCGCACTTATATTGTGTTTTTTTTTCCAATCCAACTAGGTAATATTTTCACTGATTTCAATCGAAATGTGTCAAGATTAATATTAATGGATTAACAGTTCAAACGAAAAAATAATCACACCGAAAATTATTTATAAGCATATGTTTATAAACATATTTTTTTTAATTTGGCTTGAATTTCAAAAAGTAACGGCTTTAGGGAATCTACTGAATATTTTCGTCCAAAAATATGAAAAAAAAGCATTCTTAAAACTCTACAATACGAGTGAATTATATCAGCAAATCTTGATCTTTTAAAATAAGAGTCTATAGGATAAAACGGTCTTAAGTCGTAACAATAAGAGTCAATAAACTCAGCAGGGTGCAAGCACTTGATGCAGGCGCCAGCTAATAAGGCTCATATTCGCTTATATTAATTACCCGTATTCGTATGACAACAGGGGGTCGAGTCAATTGGTTTATCGCGATGGCATCTTATACACTGACCGGGTACAGATTAAATAATAATTAGTAAGGAAGGGCTCATGAGGGGGAACTTTGATAGTATCTAAGATCGTGTGAAAGAAATTGCTCGTGAAATGTATGCGCTGAACTGAAGTTTGTTATTGGGGTGGTGATTTTGAAATGTATGAACGACTAGCAGTCCGCCCCAGCTCTGCACGGATATAGCCTCGGTTCAATAGGGCTTATGCAGGATTCGAACGGTGAACGAATTTTTCAAATCGATCTAGTAGTTTCGGAGCCTATTCAATTCAAACAAAGAATCAAATCTATCCTTTATTATAATATTTTAGATTTAATACTTTTTACTTACGGTCGTTCAAAATATATGGTAGGAAACTTTAATCTGCTTCATCGCTATCATATCATGCATGCTTCTAACTGCGGTTTTTAGGGTTGTTTAGTATAGGTAGATGTTCGAATCCGATCCCGATGTAATATGCTGAGGGATCTGTTCTATTATAGACATAGTATATTATGCCGTAGCATAACAGATCGTGCCATGCCACGAAAGAGAGACCAGCTTCCGTGGTGACCATTAGGCGCAAATAAAAGTCATACGAATATATTTTACATAAAAAATAGGGTTTGCTACGATATTACAATAACAACATCATTTGATATTCCAAATTCAAAAGTCCATCCTTATCAGATGCGCACGCGACTGCCATCTGACGCGTGCAATATGGCTGCGGGTGCACGCGCAGAAATTGATTGAGCGTGAAACTAAATTCACCCCTGTTGAGCCACCTCTGCTTAATTGCCTGCCAACTTCATATAGTCTGAGCATTTTAATTGTTTTAGAGTTACTACCATTCTATTCTAAGGTGGTCCCTTGCTGTGAGTATTCGTTTGAAATGTGAAGGTGGGTACTGGCGGTCAAGAGTTAAGCACGGTATAAGGTATCATGCCCACTGCGAATGCTACTTTACACCCCGTAACATCGGTCCACACCCGACACAACAATCCATGGCTCAATAACTGACGAGTTAGTTGCTCGTCCTCACTAACTAACTGATGTTAAACCGTTTACCGAATTACTCCGAATTACATTTCCGTCGTAGGAATAACTTTTAAAATCTATAAATGATGTAATGTTACGATATTGAATATAGATCTTGTGAGATATTTCTGTAAAGTAGATAAGACAGAGTTTGCCTTTCCGCCAAATGCGCTGCGTAGCTTCCAAATTTTTTAATCAATTCCACCAATGACATAGCTTGGCTCTAAAGGATCCTTTAAGTAGATTTGAAACATTCCATTCATCTTAGCATCTCTGGAGGCAGGCCCGCCAACCTAATAGTAAAAGATGATAAAGTTTGCCCAAAAAGTTTATGCGAGTTTTGGTTACATTAAAGCACTTTTGTTAACAGGACGACGTTTACGGCATATCAACTAGAAGAATTGGAGCGGGCGTTCGAACGCGCGCCTTACCCCGACGTCTTTGCTAGGGAGGAGCTCGCTCTCAAACTCAACTTGTCAGAATCACGAGTACAAGTACGTACAATTTTAATTTTATTTTAACTGTACTTAAAATACCTACTTGTATAATACAGTATATCCGTTCAAAGAGTAAAGGTATAGAAGATTTTATAACTGATTCAACTTCTTTTGTTTAGGTGTGGTTTCAAAACAGAAGAGCGAAGTGGCGAAAGCGCGAACCCCCGCGGAAAACCGGCTACATTGGCTCAAGTTCACCAAGCTCTACTACTTTAGCAGGCGGGTTCTCCGGTATAGCGGGCAACCTCCCCGCATTTCCTCAAAATGGCCTACCAGCACCAGCAGATTCCTGGTCGTACCAGCATTCCTACGAGCTGTCGTCCCATCATCTGTTATCCTCCAGCACAGCAGGGGGATATCCCGGCTTCAACGCTCAACCAGGTTATTCCTACACAACCGTCCTGAACGGGCATGATGGGCAGATGTTCGCGCCGAGGCATTCCTACGAATACGGCGAGGGAAGTCCCCCACCAATTGGAGTGAGAGATTATCCGATGATGGCAGCCCATTCACCGCAAATGGAACCTCACACTCATGACGATAAGATCGAGTATAGATCACACGAGCATGAGGACAAGTACCCAGCTTGCGCTCTGCAAGAGGAGCCGCCACGTTACTCCGCACCTCCAGATGACTACGACAAGTGTGGAATGGTACCGCATGAGAAACACTATGAGATGGAAAGACACCCGGATGGGTTATCCCAGCCCGTCGTGGTGAAGATGGAACCGAGTGCAGGACAGGCTTACACGACCCTGCCCCCTTTTTTGAATTGAAATACTCCTTTTCGAAATTATCTCAGGGTAGCGGGTAATTTCGAAAAGGAGTATTAACTTTTATTTGAAACGCACCCAGATTTTTTATATTTTATTGATTATGATAGCGGTAAGGTATTTTAAGAAATGTTAGTTTCGTGAATTCAATCACAGGCTTGACAATAAAATGTAAATATGAATTATCTTTTATATTTTTGATTATTCGGGATAGAATATAAACAATTATCGAACGGTACTTTTAATACTCAGCATTTTATATTACCTAATTAGAATTTTTTTTATACGTAGCTCGTATTTAATTTTAATTTATGTAGATTTCTAGATATAGAGAGCTCTTGCTTCTCGTGCATTCCTTGTGCCTTATTGTATAAGATATTTAGATTCTAAATTTAAATTATAAAAGGTTTTATTTATAAAATATATTTTATCACTAAGAAATAAGTACCTAAGATTATTACGTGACTTTATAATGCTTATTTTACGTACGAGATGGTCACATTATTTTACTTTAGAATGAACTAGCTTTTGCATGCGGGTTCGCACGCGTTTTTTTGCAACAAAAGAATGGCCATAATTTTATTTCAGGTTCAAAACTTAATGTGTCAAAATTTTCATTTAGAATAATTCAGTTTGTATTTGTTGTCTACGGCCAAATATATCCACAACGGCACAATATTTCGCCTTTATAATATTAGTAAGATTTTATCTAGGGAGTAAAACCTTTATTAACAAAGAAAATTAAAATAATCAAATTAAAACTAGCATTTACAACTGAAATATTTGACTAACTACAGATTGTGGCAAATAATCAACAGGTAGCTCGACTATGATATGTTATTCGACGACTATTATAATGTTTTTTTACCGATATCGTAAAGAGACCGTCAATTTATTAAATATGCTATTATTTTAAGTTAAGATGAAAAACTGTACATATACAACGTGAAGCTATGTGCCAAATACTAGATTAAGCTTTTCAAGCCTGCGTTGAGGCATGACCAAAAATATTTCTTGTAAGTTTTTTCAGTTCTTTTACAATATAAAAATAAGCCATTGTATATGTATCTGAGATAATTCACAGTAATGACTATCAAGATATAGTGTGTGTTTATAAGTTACCTATAGTCTACTAGGTACCTATGCTTCGCAGAAATTGAAATTCTGTCATATAGAAATATCTTTAGATATATTGTACAGTATGGTGCGATATGTATATTCCACAATTTTGAATATTTTTATACTATTTTAATGCATGATTGTATGTTATCTTAAGTTTGAAATTTCGCGTTAAGTTTCGAAAGCAATAAGCTGGATATTAAATAGATATTAGTGAATAAATTAAAACATGTGCTTAAATTTTGCATTTTCTTTTTATTTTGTAGCCTGAGTTAAACCACAGTTGAACTTGTACCTTCTTGTTTTTTTCGCTAAAAAGTAATCGGACACTTAGCTTCATTAAACTTTGACGTTAAATATATAAAAACTTTTGTGACCAATTAAAAGTTAATTACCCGTTTACCTTTTTGAAAAAAATATGCGTAAGTATTTTTAAAAGTACGCGATCTCAACACATTATTCTTAGTAGTATTTTAACGTTGTGCAAACATGTGAATAATAGGTAAATAAACGCCATCAATACCCGTTAAAATAGTACTATTAATAACGTGCCTAGGTTAATGGCAGTGACGTCATCATATCTCTCCATACATTTGCATGCCCAGCTGGGTCTTAGTTATACTTGACTAGCTAGATTATAAACCTCTGTACAGTTATACAATGCATTGAATTATTTATTTATTTATTGTTTCAACAAAATCAACAGCCCTTAATATAAACAGTTCAAACCTTAATTATTAAATGATTGAGTATTTAGGCTCCGGCGACGGATGCATATCCCATACAACGGTACCAAAATAATTTGAAGTTTGAGCATAGATAGGTATTTTCACGATGGTCTGCTATTATTAGTATTTATTATTTAACTAGGTTCCTGCCATAAACTTTTTTCAAATTACTTTACTGAAATGAAATTAAAATTAATAGCATTTTTACATCAAAGAAGACATGTTTTCTTATTATTTGTATAGGAAAAAGCTAGAGGCAGAAACCTAAATAACTACAATTCTAATTCAAATAAAGCGAACCGTGGTGAAAATATTCTTAAATAACTAATCATTTAGGTAGGTACTAAGTTTGTATGGGAAATTCATCAGTCGCCGGAACCATAAGTAAGTTTAGGTTGTGTACTTCTACAAATAGCACCATTAGTGATCTGATCAGTGTCATCCCATACGTACGCGTACATGTAAGTGTCATCCCATACATACGCATACATATTCGTGTCATCCTATACATACGCGCACATATACATAAGTGTCTTCCCGTCTCTATTGAAATCTTTGAATTATTTTTTAAATTGTAGACACTGTGATTTATAAATCTTATTCATTGCGTTCTGTACACCTATAGAACGCAATGAATGATTGAGTATTAAGTATAGGTTTTGTACGTCTGGAAATATCACCATTGGTTATCATATCAGTGTTATCCCATACATATTACATATTGTCTTCTCGTAAGAGTCTCTACCGAAATCTTTGATTGACTTTTAAAAAATAATTCAAAGACAATAGACAACATTATGTATAGCATTAAGTTTGTCGTCAAATCGTAATCTTCACATCACTTAGTTATGTGAATTCGTGTAAACTCGTTTTTCACAAAAAAATTGTTATTATCGACACTTAGTACATTAAAATGTCACAAGGGATCATTTACAAGATAAATATTTTCATATTTTGTATACAAACTAGCGACCCGCCCTGCCTTCGCATGGGTGCAATGCTGATATTGATGCATCTTATACATATAAACATTCTTCTTCCCATACAGCCATTGAAGTAGCGGTTACGAAATAAGTCGATATATTATGTGGTAACAGGAATAATTGAGTAATATTGTTTCGTAGCGTTGTCGTTTCGACCTGTGTTTCGACGCCGTTTCGAAGAGTGAGGAATAATCGTAACAGTAACTTCCAGCCGCACAGCACCGTGGCCGTCTCGACACAACGCGACTTAATTGTGCTCAGTTCTATCGCGCATTCGATAACGTATAAATATTCGTTCGTTCCAATCATTGGATGTCAGGCAAAAACGTCAAAAAATCTAATGTCAAATGCTACAAATGTAAACAGACCGGCCATTATCGACCCTTGGCCTGTAGTGTCGTGTTTTTGAACGGTGATTTCAACAAAAACGAGTGGTATATTGATTCTGGCGCAAGTACACACCTAACAGCAAACGAAAGTTGGGCTACCAATGCGTGTTATCTACAAAATAAAGAAATAATTGTCGCGAATAATAACAAAGTTAAAGTTTTGTGTTCCGGCAATGTAAACGTCGTAACAGAGACCGATGAGTTCGAATACAATGTTCCAGTGACCGGCGTCTTATGTGTTCCAGATTTGACGACGAATCTATTGTCAGTGAGCCAGTTGATCAGTAACGGGAATAAAGTGGTATTCACCGCGAGCGGCCGCAAATGGCACGTTGGTGGCCATGGCGTCATTGTAAAATGGAATATACAAGCTAAGAATGCCCTAAAGTATAATGGCTGCAGCAACAGTTACAGTGGATACGTGACATCGCAGACTCGCAGTGTCTCCAGATGCACTGTAATTACAGTAGATTTACTGTAATTCTACTCTTCACTAATAACTAATAATCAATGTATACAGTGTATGAAAGACACTGTAATTTCAAGTTTCTGGATCATCTGGAATACAGAATATAACTAAAAATATCAAGACTGAAAAAAGCACCACAAAAGGAAAAGGTGTTGGTAAAAAAACAAAAACTACGAAGCAAAGAAGTAACTCAAATACAGCAAAGGATTTAGATGATATAGAACAAAACAAACTGATAAAAACATCAGAAATAAAAAAGGAAACGAAAGAGACTAAAACAATAACAAAGGCAAATCCGTCAAAGAAAATGAAAAGATCACCAAGTATCGCTTCGACATTTGTTGACAGTGATGAAATCAGTCTACACAGTGATTCAGATTTGGAAGATTTACCAAGCGACTTTTTTACTAACCAAGAACTCATTATGTCCAATATCCTGAAGGACAAAGAAGAATTGTTACAACGAGAAAAAGAGATTGAAAGAATAATAAAAGAGATTCATGCAGAAGAAAAAGAAATCGAGAATACAAAAAACTATACAGTAATGGAAAAAGAAATTTCGGAAAGGAAAGAAAATGAAGGAAAAGAAAATATACTGAAACAAACAAATATAATGACACAAGAAAAAACTCAAGTTAGGGATGACACAAAATATCCGAATAAGAAAGACTCGCATCAGTCAAAAAAGAAAGTTAATATCATTTCATCGGTTCTAGTGTCTCCCAATGAATCACATTGCGCTAAATATTCAATCCGAAACCGAAAAATTATCGATGTCAAAAGTGACACCTACAATCAAAATCCAAGCAAATCCTTAGCAGGCATCCAAATGAAAGGAGATGAACAGGAAAATACTACTGAACATCCGAAACAGCCAACCCTCTACGATGTTGGTAATACAGTCCTTACCAGATATTTCAAAAAAACCTGGATTTATTATGTAGGTAAAATTATAAGCGTGGACACGAAAGAGAGAAAATACACTATCTCATTTCATAGAACTGTTGGAAAGAATGAAAATGTGATGTTTGTTGTCCCTAAGCGATTAGATGAAGACTATGTGCCTGAAGAAAACATAGTAAAAACGATCGAGCTACTGCAGATAAAGGAGAATCCTCTTCAGTATGCACTGCTGAATGATGAAGATAGCGTTTATTTTTAATTTAAGTAAACAATGCGTGTAAATGCTTAACAAAAATTGCAATTGTATTTAAACTTTTATGATAAAAACTTTACTTTTTAGATTTTATTTTTAATAACACTTATTTTGTGCCAAAGTTGATAAGGAATGATGAATCTGTAGGCTAGCTACATTTATCAGTTATCTGAGAGTATAATAAAAATACTTTTTTGAGACTGATTGTTTTTCCTGACTGATTGTTTTGTTTTGTACCAAACTTGATAAAGGCTAAAAAGACGTAGTCAATATAGGTATGCACTGTTGAGACTATAGTATTATATTGTACGTTGAGACTGGTGGTTAAAATGTAAAGTTGTCTAAATAAATATGATTAACCTATTAGGTAGTTTTTATTTCTATTGTAGTAGGTCCTATTACAATGCCCCCCAATATTATTATTTTATGCATCACAATTTTAAGTAAAGTAAAAATACTAAGTCAGTCCTGAGTAGTTACGCAAGTACTTTTCTCTGTTTACAACTTAAAAAAATATTTAGAAATTAAATCTTCATCATCATCATTAAGCCCGTATACGTCCACTGCTGAACATAGGTCTCCCCCAGACGACGCCACAAACTAAAAAATTAAATATAATCTCCGTATTTCAACTATCCAATGACGCTATCCGATCTTAGGAACCTTTTAATTATTTAGTCGTAGGACCTGAAGGCAAAAGTTTGAGAAACTTAATTAGGATTAGGAGGGAAGACCGGACTATAAAAACGCAAAAAAAAAAAAAACGTATTTGTGAAATCTTTTGAGGTAGTACTGGGAAGTTTTCCATTTTCCGTCAAACGAAACGAGACGCTTATTTTAAGACTAAAAATAGTTTCATGAAACAGTTTTTTTTAAAACACTTTTTTGTTCAACATTAATCGTCACTTAACAATTAATTTACACTTGAAGTCACAGAATAATTACTATCAAATCGATCCGAAGTAATTATTCCAAAAACACCGAATAATTGCAATGAGCGAAAGCAATACACAATACACACATGAATGACGCACGCACGTGTCAAGTGTTATTATTATTACAAAACAAAACAAAACAAACTTTACCTTTGAACTCCACTCGAATTTCACTCCTAAAGTTTTTTTTTTAATTTGTTCGTTTTGTATCTTATCTATATCACAATAGAGTTCACTATTCTATCCAAAAACGACATACGTAGGCGCACTTCGCAACGGGTTTCTTCAAAAACACGTTTTTCTGTAATCCCAAAGCAAACAAAATTTTACGCTCTATAAAATAAGGATCTGTTTTGCCTGTTCCTATTCTATCCAAAAACGACATGAGTTTCTTCAAAAACACGTTTTTCTGTAATCCCACAGCAAACAAAATTTTATGCTCTATAAAATAAGGATCAGTTTTGCCTGTTCCTGCCTGCCTTGTATAAAAACGTTTTCGAGAAGCACGGACAAACTCTTTTTATTTTATATTTTATCGTTAAAGGATTAGAGTTCATTATTGTTCGCACCTGTCAGACAGATTTGAAACTGTTTTGGCGCGCCGTTCCTTCCAATCATTTCGTTCGTTCAAAAAGCGTTCTAGCGAACCTTAGTTTTGTTCGTTTGACAGACTGGTTTCAGTCAGCATTAGATTCGTGACGTTTGACAGTTTTTTTAGTAAGTGTTTTATGATTGAACGAGAAAGCGTTTTGTCGTTTCACATAGACAAAAGTGTTCTAAGAAACTGTTTTAGAAAAAAACGCCCAGTACTATTTTGAGGAATTTCCTGACCAGATCATTGATACTTAATGTATGGACGTAAGTCCGGATGTTTTTCTAATGTGTACTTTATTGCTAAACGTATAGAAGTGAAGATACTACATAGTCCGATCTTCGGCCAAAGTGTCATTTTCTTCACTATGGTAAGTTGAAAAAAGTCTGCTTTTTAGCTCTTAATTTGCTTAGATAGATAGCATCTACGTAAACCAAAAAAATAGGGGTTAATCAATATTTCTTTGTCATCAATTTACAGTAGTCCGCAACAGAAAAACGACATCGAATCATGAGCAATATAATAAAAATGCGGTACATCTAAAATTTTCGGCAAATGCGTCCGATCTTAGGCGACCCAACATATCATGTCATCAAGAACTTGTAAAGATAACTCCAAAGGAAGTCAAAGGAACTACTATACGAAGGCCTTTACAACACATTACAAGGTGACTTGAAAGACATACTCATAAAAATAAAGGAAAGTTCTGCAATAGAAACCAGTTCAGCGAACATAGTTCAGCCAACAAGTGGCAATGTCAGTCACTTTATCTCAATGCAAGTGCATCTACCAAAGAGTGTTGTGCTTCCAAGCTTCAATGGAACATATGAAGGATGGCCAACATTCAGTGACTTGTTCATTTCGTTGGTGCACAACAATACAAGTCTCAGTGAAGTACAAAAATTACATTATCTCAAAACAAGTGTCACCGATGAGGCTGAAACATTATTGAGTAATATACAAATAACGTCCAACAACTATCAAAATGCATGGATCATATTGAAAAAAAGGTTATGGTAACAAACATTTGATTATTAGCAACACAATGAAAAAATTATTTAATAAAAAGAAAATTAATTCCCAATCAGCAATGCATTTAAAGGGCTTATTAGATACCACAAGCGAATGCCTGAATACGCTGAACAATTTTGAACTTAATAAAAGTTCATGGGACCGCTGATTATTCATTTACTAGTTCAAAAGCTCGACCAAGAGACTCTTAGATGTTGGGAAGAATATTCTTACAAAGATGAAATGGAAGCTTTGCCTAGTTGGTCTGAATTTAAGAAGTTTATTGAATCAAAGTTCCGAACACTAGAAATGATATGAACAAACACTTCAGTAAAAGATACAAAATCAACCACTCAGCGTTCTTATCATGTTACCACACCTACAACAAGAACATAAAATAAAAATAAAATAAAAAGAGCTTTATTCCATATCACAATCAAACAGTTTCAAAGTCTTATTAAATATTAAGTAATCATGCATTATAGTAAGTATATAGAATTGAACAATTTAATTTTAATTAGATTTCTTATTTCATGTCAGTATATTTTTAATGTCAATTTTTTTAATGATATGGACCGCCTTCAGCGGTGTATGCCTCCTCCAAGGATCTCCAGTGTTCTCGGTCTCTAGCTTTCCTTGTCCACAATTTTCCAGCCATTTGGCTGATGTCATCGTTCCATCTTTTAAATGGTCTTCCTTTTTTTCGTTTTTGGCCGAGAGGTATCCAGTTTGTGACAATGTATGGCCATCTGTTTGGTTTTATTCTCTGGATGTGCCCCGCCCATTTCCATTTTAAGCCCATTATCCTTTTCACAACGTCTTTAGCTTGTGTTCTCTCTCTGATTGAGTGATTTTTCACTCTATCTCTGAGTTTGATTCCTAGAAAACTTCTTTCTATGCCTCTCTGGCATACTTTAAGTCTTTCTAGCATTTTTTTTGTTGTAGTCCAGGTTTGGCAAGCATAGGTCAAGCAGGGTGTTAGGCAAATATCCATGGCTTTGCTTTTCAGTTTTATAGGGAGATTGCTTTTGAAAATCTCCTTCATTGCCCAGTACTTATTCCATGTTGATTTTATCCGTCTATTTATTTCTTTTTCTGTACAATAGTCAAATGCAATGAGGTGTCCAAGATATACATATTCATTGACATATTCTAGGTTTACTGAGTTGACCGTGATAGATATTTGTGTTTTATTTGTCATAATCTTAGTTTTTGGTCTTACAACAAGAACATGCATAGATAAAAAAAGATATGCATGCATCATGTGCAAAGACAATCACACACTAAGCCACTGCAAAGAATTCAGCAAATTGGAACCTATCGAACGAAGCAAGTTTGCAACGAACAATTGCCTCTGTTTCAACTGTCTAGTACGAAGACATGCAGCCAACAAATATGTCGTCTCGTCTGCCTGTCTCCTACAGAATATGCAAGCGTCGTCACCATTCTCTACTACACAACAAGAAACTGGAACCAGTGGATACAACCAGAAAATCACAAACAAGTTGTGAAGCCAGGGGCTTCACAACATGAGTACGAGGCGGAGCTAGAGATATCACGCATGAAGGAGAGCATCATAGAGAAGAAACTGGCCATGGAGATGGCGGAGCTGGCGGCAGAAGAAGCGGAGGAGGAGCTGGAGGAAGAGCGAGGCGTGGTGTGTGGGCCCCGGGCCGCGTGGGTCAGTGGCTGCTGGACAGTGCCGCCGCCGCGCCGCCGGCCCCCCCCCCCGCAGTGGACCTGCTCCCCACCGCCCCTGCGCCCACACCCGCGCTCCATTCTCCTAGAGAGGCCAGAGAAGACATCCAACAACTAGCCCAGGCTTCGCCCAGCTAGGCCGTCCGCGCCCACCCTGCGCGTTGTCTACCTACGACGGAAGCCCCGCGGATTGGCTTGGGTTTGAGAAGGCATATCGACGAAGCACGATAGAGGCATACCTTCCATGCGAAAACATGACGCGACTCCGAGTGGCCCTGTTTGGAGAAGCCAAGACGGCGGTCAACGACCTTCTAAGTACCGCGTCTGACCCGGAGGTCGTGATGCAAGCGCTGAAAGAAGAATTTGGACATCCCACGCGGCTGTTGGAGTGCGCCCTAAGAAAAATTTGCGAGTTGCCGTATGTATCAGAGGGTGGCGCCGAGCTTCGCGCATTTACAAATACTGTGCGAAACTGTTTGGCAGTTTTGAATACTTAGTGTGCGCGCCGACACGGGTATGCAAATAATCCACAGATAGTTCATAGCATTCTGGCGAAAGTAACACCATCTCAAAGAACACAATACGGCGAGTTCGCCATGAATAAAGAAATAATATATTATCAGGGATCGACCTACGGATAACACCACGCATGGACATAGTGATAGAATTCTTAACGAATATAACGCGCGTCTCCTCATACTACAAAACGCTCAGTGACGCCCTAAATCCGAAGACGACTTCCACCGATCGCCGAAATAAGAGTGCGGCCCCAGTGACGGCGTCAACACATCGGGTACATAATCAAGTTGAAGCTATAAACTCTAATCTACTGTGTACCTACTATGTGCGCGGAAAAACACAAGCTGCACGAGTGTAACCATTTTAAACAGCTGACAGTTGAACAACGGTGGGACTTTGTTAACCCTTTACCGCATACTGTGACAAATTTGGAACACTCAGCTTTTGGTGTAATTTATTACTGCCTGCGGCATCTATGATTTTTTCATGGAACTAATTCGCAAGCAGGGAGTGTAACTCACCGAAATATGTGCCAGTGGCGCCTCCACAGGACGCTTAGGAACTAGAATCGAAGCTTTCATCAGACGATCGCCCAAATTTGACAGATTGCCAATTCGCAGACTTTCAATTCGTTTTTTTTGTGATTATAATCAATAACTGAGAAATAAAAGTGATTCATCTGATGGAACAATGGACCCACAAACGTTTTACGGTAAAAGAAGTAAGTTCAAACCATAATTATGTAGTGAATATTATCATTTCTAAATGTTCCATATTTGGAACACCATGCATTTGTGAGGTTTTTTGTAGTGCCAAATATGGAACCTTATGCACTCCAGTCAATAACTTACAAGTTCCGAATTTGGAACATTATGCAGCGTTAGATATTTTTACATTTTTTGATTAATACTAAGTAGGATAAGTAAAAGAATCGCATACCTAAAGTTTATTTAAATAATTGTATTTCAAGCGTTTGTCTGATCTCCCACCCTGTCTGACTATATACATTTTATTATATATTTATACGTGATAATTTTTTAGTCAATTTGCATAATTATTTTAGGTAAGCGACCTCGTCGAGCATTCGTCGTGATTCCAGAGAGCAGTGAGGATGAAAATGTATCAGGTGATGACGATTATTATACTCAAGATCCTTTACACATTAATGAAGAAAAATATGGAGAAGACGAAGAAGATGGAGAAGACGAAGAAGATGGAGAAGAAGAAGATGAAGAAGAAGTGGAACTGGATGAGGTTTTTTCTGAGCGCACTGACGAGTATTTGGAGATGTTAGAAGATTTTACAGACAGCGAACCTTCTACTTCACAGGCAGCTTCTTCAAGTAAGAAAAAAAAGAAAGACAAGTTGGTGTGGTCGGATAACAATCTTCAGTATGATGAATCCAATATTGCTTTTTTGGGATCTGAAACTCTTCCGGATGAAATAATGCTGCTAAATACTCCGATGGAATTTTTCAAATTTCTTTTTCCATCATGTGCAGTAAATTTAATAGAGGAAGAAAGCAATGTATACGCAGCTCAAATTTCACCCGAAAACTTGCATTCAGTGACACATGAAGACATCCATAAATTTATTGGAATTATTATCTACATGTCGGTAGTACAGCTACCATCCACTCGTCATTACTGGAAGGAGGGCACATTTGTTGAAAAAGTTGCAAATGTAATGACGTGCAATAAATTTGAAGAAATTAAAAGATTCCTGCATTTTTTCGACAAAACAAAAGAACTAAAACCAAATGACCCGCAGTTTGACAGGCTTCAGAAAATACGCCCACTTATAAAAATTCTTCGCGAAAGAGTGCTACAAGTGCCGAAAGAGGAATTTTTGTCAATCGACGAACAGATGATCCCTACTAAGGAACCGAACTTCAGGAATCAGACAGTATAATGCGAAAAAACCCCATAAATGGGGTTATTTAAATTACGTTTTAAGCGGAGTCAGTGGATTTAGCTATGATTTTGAATTATTTGGAGGAAAATACCCTGAGCCGCCTAAAAACTGTCCCGATCTTGGAGTGCCAGGAAATGTGGTACAAAGACTATTGGAGACTGTCTCAGATAATTTGAATCACAAGATTTTTGTTGATAACTGGTACACAAGTTTGAAGCTAATGGCGAACTTGCACAAAAGAGGTCTTCTGCCATTAGGCACAATACAACTGAGAAGAGCTCCAGATATAAATATAAATAAAAAAGCTTTACAAAAGAAAGAACGAGGTTATTGCTCCGAAAAAACTGTTGCAATTGACGATGTTCAGCTATCAGTTACCAATTGGGTCGACAATAAAACAGTCAGTTTGTGTTCATCCTACGTAGGCAAGGAACCAATGGGAGTTGTGAAAAGATATTCCAAAAAACAGAAGTGTAGAGTTGATGTTCCTTGCCCAAAAGCAGTAAATATTTATAACAAATACATGGGCGGTGTTGATTTACTAGATGCCATGTTAGGCTTCTATAGGATCAAAATTCGCAGTAAGAAATGGTACCACCGCCTGTTCTTTCATTTCATTGATCTCTGTTGCGTGAACAGTTGGCTACTTTGGCGGAGAGTCATGAAAGAGAAAGGTGAAAATATTTACATTCCACTGCTTGACTTCAAATTGACAATAGCAGACATATTGATGCACAAAGACTCAAAAGTATATACTCCGACTACACGCAAACGAGGACGACCACTGAATCAAGATGTTGAGGCAATTAAAAAAGGTCGATCAAAGAGACGCATAGAGCTGCCTCCATTGGAAGTAGCTGGAGACGGGTTTAATCACTGGCCCGATTGGAAAACTGATCGCCAAAGGTGTAAAATGGCAGGATGCAAGCAGAAGTCCCAAGTGATGTGCGAAAAGTGTGGTTGTTATCTTTGTTTCAACAAAGATCGCAACTGTTTTAAAAACTTCCATGTTTAGTAATTAAAAACTTATGCAAATTTTGATGTTGTTTCTTTTATTTTTTAATTCCTGTACATCAATCATACATTATTATAGATCTCACCGCATGTTGTACCAAATATGGAACATCAGAATTTTAGAACTAGAACGCATGGCGTTCCATATTTGGAACAATTACTTAAACCTATATATTTTTTTTAATAGGTCTTCTATATTTTTTTAAATATTTTTAGTGCCCTAATATATACCCTATATTATCATATATTTTTTCCAAAAGAATCAAAAAATCCATGCGGTAAAGGGTTAAGACGAACAAATTGTATTTTAAGTGCATTATAAAAACACATTCACGACGATTTTGCCGCGCTAAACAATGTCAACAGTGACAGGCATCTCACCATGAACTTTTGCATACAGAGATGAGTAGAGACTAGTCGCCGTCAGTCGCACCACCGCCTACATGGCCGCCGCGCCGTCGGTGAACGTGAGACAACATCGTGCGCGAGCATTATTAAAAGTGATTCCGGTAACAATAGTAACATATCTGGGTGAGGAACGTTTTATCTACGCACTTCTAGACGAGACGACGACGGCGCATCGGTGTCCCTATTAGAAGAAAGCGCTGTTGCTAGGCCAGGACAACTGGAAGCTTACGTTCAAACGTAGGTATACCACTAGAATTGATTGAAGGTAGGGTCACGCCCACGAAGCGCGATTTCCTAAAATTAATTATGAGCATTTTAGACCCGCTGGGCTTAGTTTACCCTTGCGTTATACAGTCGCGGGTTTTGATGCAACAGGTCTGGCCTGGCAGTCAGGAATATCGTGGGGCGACAAAATCAAAGATTCGGAGGCGGTTACTTGGTTTGAGTGGTTAAATAAACTTAAAGTTTTGACAAGTGTTTCAGTTCCCAGATGGTACGGCCTAGAACTAAATAAAGTAGAATTACACGTATTCGGGGATGCTAGCGAAAAGGCATACGCGGCAGTAGCATACTTGGTAGGCACAGACGGATACGGGAACAGAGTATGTACGTACAATGGTCACAGGAAAAGCCCGAGTGGCCCCAGTAAATGTAGTTTCTATGACTTGTCTCGAACTGCAGGCAGCAGTGCTTGCGTCTAGGCTCGCCGTTACAATGGCTGAAATTGATGTAGAGGTTTCAAATGAATTTATGTGGTCTGATTCAAAAACCGTTCTGCGATGGATAAACTCGGACGCGCGCGACTATCAAAAATACGTTTCTTTTCGGCTGACGGAAATCGATAGAATAACAAAGCGAAGCGACTGGCACTGGGTACCCTTAGAGTCTAACCCTGCAGATGAGGCCACCATGTGCCAGAAAACCAGCCTTGGTTGGATCCTCAATGTGTGATGTCAACTTGGTATATTTTTACTTCATGTAGAGATAGGTACATAGGTAGGTAGGAAGGAGTCGCATAATAAAATGTCAAAGCATCACATCAACACGATGCTTTGACGTATTTTTAGTTATCATATCACCTACCAAACAATATCACCATAGGATCAAGGCTTTCTCCCCACAACGTTAATACTGTTATATTTTATTATTCTTATTTTTATTTTTTATAAATCACGTGTATTTAAGGAATCAGTTAGTTTGAAAATATTAACAAATAAGAGCATGTATTTACAAATGGAACTATAGAGCTAACTAAACTATTGTAAGCAATCTACGGGTATTTGAATTTATCCCTTTATTATTTGATGTCCATTGGTTATTTTAATATTTTATCGATAAAAAAATCTTTTCTGTAAAAACTCGATGGTAAACGAAATCTCTTCGGTAGGTTATGGCTCATTGTTATAAAACATCAATATTTTTTTACACTGCAACACTAAAGATTGCCATTCATTTGTTTTCTGTTTGGTCAAATCCAACACGCTATTGATGTAACCGTTACGACACTTTGCGTTAATATTAAAAAGTACTGTAACACAGTTTCGACAATTTGTTGACAGTTAAATTTTAATATTTACACATAAATTTTCAGTACCTACCTACGCAATGTCTCAGGAATAAAAATAATGTTTTTATTTTTATTCCTGAGACATTGCGTAGGTAGGTACTGAAAATTATGTCAAAACTTCTAGGGACAAGACATTTACTGTAATATTTCAGTGCAATATCCACACAGTAATTAAGTTTAGTAATAGTTACTACACTGTTACGATATATTGCTAATCTGCGACTTTTCACAAATCGACTGAAAATGGTTGTATGGGATTGACTAACTCTATAAAAAAAAAAACGCATCAAAATCCGTTGCTTATAGTTTTAAAGATCTAACTATACCTACATACGAATATACAGACAGCGGGACGCGACTTTCTTTTATGCTATATAATGATCTAATCACTTACCACAGCCTACAAAAACACTTAAAATCTCTAGCTTGCAGAAACACCGTCTACCTTCCCCTCATGCCCACTCCAAATGCCGTCTCCACTAAAATGGTACCTCTTCTCGATCTCATACAAAACCAGACTTAGTATCTGATCATCAGTGAACATATTGCACTTTAGATTTTGGTAGATCACGTCAACATCTGTCTGGGATTTCACACTTCGTATTTGTAGGAAGATGTCCATGTAGCGTTTGACTTCTGACCTGCAAATGTTTTAGATTGTAGTAGTTTTTTACAGGTTACTTGGTAACAGTTATATTATAGGGTTACATTACATCTGAATTACTGAGTAGATGAAGTGAGTTATTAGTTGAAAACTATTTAAAATCCCAGAGCCTCGCTTATAATTTTTTTCGCTACATAAAGATGGAGATTATTTTGATATCACATTTGTCAAAATACTTTAACCGTTTTGATGCTACAAAGTAGGTAGTTAAGTGTTCGCCAACCACAAGACGCCATGTCTTTACTCTTGTAAATTGTAGTATATCGTAAGTATAAAACACTACATAAACCACTTCACATACAAAATATCTTTGAAACCCATTTTTAACTATTTTTTTTTTGAGGGTAAAATCATAATTAACTTAAAAAAACTTAATAACCGGGCGTAGCCGATGCAAACCGCTAGTGTAAGGAATAGATAGAAATACTCACACAGGATAAAGCAGCAACAATGTGTGATTATAAATAGCATCATCTTTGAAATAACCTTTTAGCAACTGTATGTTTTCGTCGACCGTATTTAGTGAGACGTGGAGCCAATATTTGTGCTTTCGCAGCTGTTTTAGGATTTCTTTATACGCTCCTTCTCTGTCTATATCCAGAGATGAACTGATGAGTGTTCCTATGTCTCGGCCACAAGCTTTGCTCCCGAAACTACTGATGTAGCTGAAATAAATAATAAACATGATATAAATAAAATAAAATATGTTTTTTTTTTCTCACAATGGTCATCATTATCAAGCTTGCAACTGATGCTTAGACTATTATTATAAAGGCTTATAGGTGGGAGAATAAAAACAAAAGGTAGCTTAGAGTTATGCCACGACACAGGTGCCTTTTATAGGTTTACTAGCAGTCCGCCCCGGCTTCGCACGGGTATTAAACAAAAAATTATACACAGACTATTTTCACAGTTTTCATACGGATCCCTAACGTTTTTATCAGCTTTGGGCTTTTTGACAATGACTTGCACATTGTTTTTTGACAGTTGATTTGCCTCTCGCAGCACCGAAATGTGAATTTTATGAAACATTTGAGTCGTAGAATGAGATTAAGATTTTCGATTTTCGTGATATTGTATGATATGTAAGTGCTCCTTGTGATTAAATAATTGAATTGAATAGAAATATTCTACCTTGGTATTAAATAGAATAGAATTGAATGGAAATATTCCTCCCCAGAGTTAGATGCGGTGTTGCAGGGCTTTTATTAGTTTACTTACTTGTTGAATACCTTGTTGGAAGAAATAAGATGGTTGAGACTGAAACACTGCTTTTTCGCCGTCTGTATCCTTTCGATCCGATTCATCATCTTCTTTTTGTGAACAACTAATGTTAAGACCTGTAACAACATACTTTATTTCTTAATTCAAGTCGTTTACTAGAATCTATCACATTACACAGTAGGTACCCACTTTAATGTGTTACATCTATCTACTACTAGCATTATAAAAAAGAAAGATTTGATTGTTTGTTTGGATTGTATAGGCTCTGACACTACTGGACCGATTTGATAAATTCTTTCACCATTACAATCCTACATAATCCCTGATGAACATAGGCTATAGAATATTTTCATTTAGGCATCCGAATGAAATCTTTAATATTGTAACCCGTGTATGTGTGTGTAAAAAATTACAATATTAGAAATTTTTGTTAAATACCCATGCGAAGCCGGGGGCGGACCGTAAGTCCAGGATAAACATCTCCTTGCTTTCTTTCTTTGTGTGGTATCATTAATTTTTTTCTATCAATTACACTCACCTACTTGCGACAATCTTCACTGTATGATCTTGGAGATCGAATAATCAGCCTTGATTATTGCGCCAAGGAAGATTGACTGTGAATATGTTTATTAAACTTAAATTAGAACTTACCCTAGGGTTAGTGGATAATACTTTGTACTCCTTCATATTCCTTAGCTCATCGAGACGCTCTTTTATTGTGTCTGGCCGCATGCAGTACACCCGTAAGCAGCGACGCTGGAACTCCTCGTTTATTCTGTATTCCTGATGTAAAACAGAGTTATTGGTATTGATAGTAATAGAAAGTTTGAGAAATATTTAAAAACTTGTTAATTTGATGGTAGGGTCCAACACTTAAATAGAAATTTTTGTATAAAAGTATTGCCCAGTAGTGTACAGGTTGGACTTTTTTGGTTATAAATTTAATTACTACTGTTTATGGGAAATAACTAGCTAATCCTTTCAAAAATGTAGGCACTGTTTAGGTCACGGTATATATTTGAAATAATATAAATAGGAATTACATGGTTGTCGAGAAATAATAGCATCAGGGGATAGCTAATCATCAACCGTTCAAATACGCAGGTAAATACGGATTCAGTGATTGTACAGAAAAGCAAAATTTACCTCCAATAACCTCTTTACTTCCAAAATAGAGATATAATTATTTTTCAGTATCGCTGGCTCCATTCTCATCGCTTCTCTTATATCTACCCCAGCCAGTGTTTCAACATTCTCTAAAATAAGTTTAGTATTCACAGGGTCAGCTGCCGTAATGAAACCATTTCTTTGAATAGTGTTAATGTCAAATTTAATTTCATTCTGGGCTAAGTCTAAAGATTCTCTTATATCGGCCATTGGTTTGTGGCGTAGAGGTAGATAGTTGCGGCAGTATTTTTCGAATTCCTCACTAGTTATCCAGAGTCTCCATATTAGATATCTTTTTAAGACACTGGTGCGGATTGACACTGGAAAAGTCAGAATAAATAAATGATGCTGGACATTCCACACAGCATTTTCTAGCCAAGCTAATCAGAGTTTGTGTTATGGTCAATACCAGCTCTTTTTAGGCTTGATGGCTGCTACAATGTATTACATAGATAGCTTTTTACTATTTATACAAAACAACTGGAACACACAGAACAAATATCTGCAGATCATACAATAATTTATCCCGAGGCGATAATTAAATCCGCCCACTGTGCCACAGAAGACAATATGATTTTTATTATTAAGTAGGTCCCATAAATTGAGTGTCACTATCTATCTTAAATAAATTTAAATAATTCCATAATTTTATCTTCATCTACCTGCAGCTTAGGCTTCAGGCTTCAAATATTACAATTAACAGTTTTTTTTTTTTCTGAATAAATAATCTATTTGTCTACTGCTATAAGATTTTCTTACATAAGGGCTAAGCAATGGTCTTGGACCCCAAAAATTTAAGGATTTGTAAGGTTCAGTAAAAACCATACTTACAAATTGTAGAGTTTTGTTCAGGAAAACCAATAAAGGTTTTACTCTTTGCTGGCCAGTCAGTAAAGTTATCCAATAATGCTTTCTCTAATTCAATATCTTGTCTCATTATTCCTTTCTCTTTTAAACTAGCTATTGTACTGGCTTTTGCTATTGTGTGGTACCTGAAATTAAATATGATTGCCGTCAATTAATCACTGTTATGATGATACTACACAAATATATATAAATATATTATTGTTATGTAACATTAATGTAACTATGGTATTCTTTTAAGGATCATACTCTACTTTGTGCACTAAAAAATAAAATAAAAAATAAAATAAAAAATAAAATATGTAGGTAGAAAGAAGGAGTTTTTTAATAAGCATAATTTATTTTTTATATTACATTAGTGTTTGTAACACTATGTTTTATAGAAAGGTAATAAACATAAATCAAATGTGTAAAGTAGGAAGGCTCTAGTTCTCTTAGTCTTTTACTTACTTGATAATGTATTTTGGCAAGATATTGATAAAACCACATTCCTTCAGTATTTCTCCATAGTTATCAACTGTGATAGGATTCATGCTAAATACATGGAGGTTCCTACAAGCTTCAAGTGGAGAAATGCCAAATTTCTGTAGGATTTGAAGTGAACATTGCAGCCGATCATGGTCAACTTTATCTATGTTAGGATGTTTCTTTTTCAGTAATGGTATTTCATGGTCAGAGATAGGTTGACCTAAAATAAAAAAATATGCATAATTTTACCCGTTACGCTTTACCAATTGATGAAATTCATTGTCTGTTGGACTATTAAAGTCTAGTTAAGTCATAAATCTTATTATCATATTATTGTTTTAGGGTATGGTAAGATAACGGGAATTCTTGATATAGTAGGTACTAAGAGAACCTAACTGCATAGAGTACAAATATAAGCAAGAATCCGGCGCGCAGCGATTACCTTTATATAGGGTAATGATAAGTTAATATAGGTAGCGTAAAGTTAAAACTTTCGTATCTCTGTAATAGTAGAGAAAACTGTAAACAAAACATATTTCTGTATAATACCTGTAGTTTGATGGTAGAAATCAAAAATAGGTAATGATACGTTATTACAACGTCGGCGGCGTACCACAACAACCGGTGAGAATAAGAAATTATTCAGCAACAAAATAGATTTCAAATTAGGTCTCATTATTCTAGGTTTTACATTCTTTAATTACAAAGAAAACATACCGTGTTTGTATGAAGTATGAAATCAATGAAATGGAATGAAAATAATAAAAAAATGTTTATATTGATGGTGACAGTGACAGTGATATGACACTGACAGTTTAAATGCCGTAAATAGTCTCAGACTAATAGTCTGAGTAATTAGACTCTGTTGTCTTCAAAATAAATAATGATTTATGGAGATTTACGGACTTTAGATATTGGACACAAGACACGGAATATCAAGAGGTCCCTCCTATATTCTGCATACTGTGTCCTTGGAATTTTCACTGTGACACGTTTTGTTCCCAGTTAGATGTATTTCTTCTTTGTAAATTTATTGATGTAGGTTAGATGAAACAGTAAAATTAAATAATATTTAAGATTAACGGAATTTTTTTAAGATAAAGCAGTGCAGATATTTAATATCTGATCTGCTCTATCTTTATTGCGTAACGTAACGTTATTTTCATTTATGTCTTTTTTTTAAAATAAATTTTATACAATTTTTATGAATAAAATCTGCAAAATACTTAGTTTATTATCATTTCTATCCGAGGTAAAAATCCATTGATATACCCTCAGACTAAGGAATAAAATAAATTCTTTATTTCTTAGTCTGAGGATATACCGATGGGATGCTTTTACTCCTCAGAAAAACGATTGTCTTTGGAAGTGCCCTAAGCATGTACTTTCCTTGGATACCTATGTAAACAAATCGGTAGAACAACATGGCGGATTAGGGATGTTCACTTGTTCGTCTAGTCGATAACATTATATCGATGGACGAGCTTGTCTTTTTAATCGACATCAAAAAAGGAAAGGTTCTATGTTCAACTGTATATTTTTTTTGTATCAATGAGGGCTACCCTTTTTGTACTCACCAGTTAGCGCCACTGTAAAGTAAGGTCAGAACGAACTTACTTATAGGCGACGGGAAAATATATTTACATTTTTCAGCGACCCGCCCCGGCTTTGCACGGAAACCTCTTAAATTGTCAGTGTTCCTCTACTATATTATGCATGTATTATACATGTAAACCTACCTCTTAAATCACTCTATCTATTTAAAACAACCGCATCCAAATCCGTTGCGTAGTTTTAATGATTTAAGCATACATAGGGAAGGACAGACAGACAGCGGGATGCGACTTTGTTTTATACTATGTTATGAAGAGCGCATTTCTGAGGTGGTCCCATTGGAACCAAGTCAGGATCTGATGGTGGGATCCCGGAGAAATCGAAGGAAACCCTCATTTTCGGAATTGGAGCTGGATCCGAGAGTTTACTGGAGGTGAAGCAGGAGCAGGATATGTAATAAAACACTGTTTTAACTGTATTGATCGCATATATTTTGTATTTTGTTATAAACTGACGTTTTGGAAGCTTTTCTGATTTGAATGCACTCTCTTCAAAGTGCGATGTGCAAACATGTCATGAATGTCTTGAGTTCCTGGCCGGATATTTTCTAAGCCAATATTTTCTTACGATTCCCTCCGCCGGCTTTCGTTTCTTGGTAAACTAAAACAAGAAAAAATACGTAGGTAACTTATTAAGGTCAACACATCATCAGTGGTTTTGTGTCCGGTGGTCTTGTGTGGAGAGGTTCAAGTCCGTTAAGATGGACTTGCACCTCTAAGGTCAACACGGGGCAGTGTGTCATATTTTTGTCAAAGTTTATTTTGAATCCAAAAATGGTTTTAAAATGGTTTTCTTAATAAAAAAGGTCCTCTACACTTGCCCAATAGTTACACTTAGGTACCCATACTGACCTTACCTAATTTATCGATAACGTTCGATGTTCGATGATGTTCAACACTAGCACCGGTTTTTATGTCTGCGATGTGAATGAAATATTGAGAATATTGCGGGTTTCTACAGCTCACAATAAAGATGATTCAAAATAATAGGTTTTTACACACTTTATATCAAAATACAATGTACAATAGACACCAATTTAACGAAATGTTAGCCACTTACCGGTGTAAGGTTAGATTCGGCCTGTTTTTGCTTTGGCATAGGCCTCAGCCTGCTACAGAACACTTCATGGTACCTCTTCTATATGATTTTCAATTTATATTACAGTTTTGCTCAATAAATAAGTCGAAAACACGGGCAAAACATAAAAATCTCACAATGACTTCTCCTGACATGTAAACAAACACGTTGAATAGAATGGGCATCCTTGACAATGAAACCAGGAACCGCTGATAAAAAGAGTGTGTATTGATTTTTCCTAACGTTAAACCACTGTTGTGAGAAAGAGACTGGTAGTCCAATATTGCTTCCGTGTCAAATTCGACAATTACAACAATTCCATATGATCGTTTTTCAGAGTTTTACTCCTTTGTATTTTTGTGATGTATAAGACTCCATAACTGACACTGGCAGAGTCGGTCGTAGCGAAAAACAAGCGGTGCCATAAAAAAAGAAGTTGAGGTAAGTTTCGTTTTTTTTTTCGGAATTCGGAACATTCATTGCACTTTTTTAAACACAGAAATCTGAATTTATAAATGATTTCTTTCTTTGGTTGTAAATTATACATAATATAATTTTATCTCGTCGCTGCGTAATCTGCGTATGGTTACGTACATGGTTCTTCTCTTCAGTAAGTAATCTACTGAAATGTATTCCTATTGAGTCTCATTATGATGGTGGGACCTAATGTTTGTGATTTAGATAATATTGCGGAGTGAACACTTAAACTTCTATCTAACCTACAGCTTTACCAAGGCTTAACCTCAAAGTTCAACTGGTTTATTTTACTTCAAGATGGATTGGTCGGCTGTGAGAAATCAATTCAGGCAAACTTGGCTTACAACACTTCTCAGTTTGCTTCTGTTTACTGGCGTCACTTATTTCCTGCTATGGGCTGAGGTGTGTAAGACCGGCATATTTCTTCCCATTAGTTTTTCTCGAGGGAAAGTGTACCTAAAGTTATTTTCTTTCCCAGGGCAAGACTATCCAAACCAATCTAATGTTGGAAGAATTAGTATCAGCAGCTGAAAGCATACATGTCCATACAAATGATGAATCTGCAAAATATGAGGGCAAAGTAGTGCATGTTGTGGGTCCCTTACAGATACTGGAGCCTATATCTGAACCAGACTACAATATCCAAGTACTAGCTGTGAAGCTAAGGAAACGAGTGCAGATGTACCAATGGATTGAAACTACAACGTAAGATATTCCAAGCAACCTACCTTAAGCTACAGGATTTTTAGCATGGTAATATTTTGTATTACAAGAAGATAGTATAAAAACAAATTTGCCTAAGGGTAAATTATTATTTGTAATACACGGGCATCTCATAAGCTGATGTGTGCATATCTTAGTCCATGTTGGATAGGTTTAGGTTTAGGTAGGAGTACTCCTACTTCTGCATTTGGACTCATTTTGGTCCTTTATCATGTCGTGATAATATTATAATATATATTTCAAAGTCCAGGCTAATAGTAACAATAGTCAGTGTGCATAAGGTATACTTTAAATAAGCCTATCCTTTACAGAGACACAGAAAACTTCCTGACAGAGCCGGGAGATGAGTCTCAAAAGTCTTACTTCTATCATAAGGACTGGAAAGATGATGTGATAGATTCATCACTGTTCTACATCACACCGGGACACCACAACCCCACTTCTAAGCCTATGTTCAGTGAAACACACATAGCTGAGAATGTTAAAATTGGATGGCTGCATTTGGGTGAGCAGCTAAGTGTTGATTTTGAAATGAACCACAAATAAAAATTTTGCTTTTAGGATTATATTACAGATAAAGTTTTATAGCCCTTTGTTGTTTTGAATGTATAAAAAGTTAATATACAAATATATTTTTTCCTTATACATACTGGTTTTTATATATTGGTAACATGTAAATGTAATTAGTACTCTGACATCTCTATCTCTGAACCATAATATTTTTCTATACCTATTTTAAATATCACCTGTGTAAATAATTCTGGTATCTATACACAAACATTAAAATGAATAAATTAATTGAAATTGGAAAAGTCAGTAGTATGCCCATTTTGAGCATGATACATATATTTTCCTAACCAAAAATACAAGATTGAGATGGATTAGGGGGAACCATCTACTGATGGGTCTATCTATTTTTATTATTATGATAATGGTGTTCAAAGATTTTACCAAAACTGAACATTGACAACCAATTATACAGACAATGGTCCTGTCCCATTTACAAGGATGGTATAATTTTAAGGCCTGTCAAATTAGTATAGTTTAGTTTTTGCATAATCTGAATTGACACCAATATTTAAATATATGGTAATATGTTTCAGGCTTTGATTTAAAGCGGAAAGTAAATGACTACTATCATATTTGGTCAGACTCAAGGCCAGAGCAAAGTGACATCAAATTGCACTCTGGATTCTACTATCATGGGGAAAGTGCCCTGGAACATGAGATTGGAGACCTTAGAATACATTTCTCTTATGCAGGAAGGGAAGATGATATTGTAAGTAGACTTTAAATTTAAAGCATTTTCATTGAAATGGTTGCTAGGTTGTATTAGAAGCAGTTGTTAGTTGTTTTAAAATTCATAAGCAATACTAAAAAATTTCTTTCAAAGTTTTTTTAAATATCATATATTTTTGAAAAACTTCGAAAAAGTTTTTCTGTTTGAAATAGGCCTCCCAAATATCTTGGTCATTACCGGCTAATATCAAATGGTTTTTATTAGATTTCTTTTCACATGACATCCAAAGTATTGGTTTCTCGATTTTCAGATTAGGATTTTAATAACTTTCTATCGTAATGCTTCCGAATAAAAGCACTCAGACAAGTCAAATTTCATACAATAAATTGTTATAAAATATGAAATAAGATGCATTGATTTTTTCATCACTAAAATTTTTTGTATACCAATTAAAAACCCTATTCCCAATTCATTGTTTCTTTTATATTTTACTATAAAAACTATCGTAGTTTGATGAATTCAATATGAATGTCATTATTCTTACAACATATAATAGGTTCGTAGTTAACCCGCTTACATTCATAATGAATTCATTGTTTCTTATTTGTTTGAGCAATCACAAACCATAACTTATGTTTTTTTTTTTTTACCTTTTGTTATTTTATTTTCAGTACACGGCAGTTGGCGTAGTAGAATCCGGAACACTCGTAAACTACAGTCCACAGTACTTTCCCTACGCTGATCCCATATCGCTGCTCCGCAAAGGATCCTACAGCCTAAAGCAATTGCATGATTTAGAAAAAAGAGATGCTAATATTCACACGTGGAAGTATAGGCTGCTGGGTTATGTGCAGGTGTATGCTTCAGCCATGACCTTGCATCCTGAATGGTTAACTCTGTGTAAGTATTAAAGAAAACAAATACAACATCAACAACAACAACATCAGCCTATATAGTCCACTGCTGGACATAGGCCTCCCCTAATGAACGCCATATGTGGCATTATTCATCATTTGGGGGTTATTGCCCATAATCCCCACGCTGGGCATGCGGGTTGGGGATCGCAGTTCGGTAGAATTGTTTTACAGAAGAAAACGAATAATGATTAGTAATTAACGGGTATTTATCGCGTGTTTTTCTTTTTTTTCTTTCGACTTTTCAGCAGCTTAGCACTATGTCGATGTCACGAGAGTCATCTCGTGACCACGACAGAGAGCAAACCTGTTGAAACGTCGAGAAAGAAAAAAACGCGATAAATACCCGTTAATTACTAATCGCTAGTCTTTTAGAAGTTTAATGTAATATTTTTCTGTGTTCGGATCGCGTAAGTTTAAAAACATTCAAAGAAAACGAATTAAGTAAATAATGCTGGATTATCTACATAGCATCATCTAGCCATAAGCTCAGCAAGGTTTGTGCTAAATGTGTGTTAAATATATCAGTCAAATTTAGTATTTAATACATTATATAAGTAAGTATCAGTCCGCCCCGGCTTTGCTTATTAAACAAATATTATTTTTTACTCACTAACACGTTGGGTTTGGGTTACCTTATCGAAGTTTTCATACGATTCCCTAACTTTTTTGAAAATAATGTATAGCCTATGATCGGGGATAATTTAGGATTGTATTATTTCAAAACGGACAGTTTTTTTCACAACATTGCTATTTATCCAAATGTCTCGGAGTCCTAGGTGACACGAAGTCCACTTACAAGAAGCAATCGGTAGCTATTTCAATAAGGGAGCGGAAGGGAATTTGCAACAACATGTTACTTACATATGCAACGGGCTGTTCCTAAAATGAAATCATAAGTTGTTGACCCAAGACCATAATATCATAAGTAACCCTTTCTGTGTCTGTCCATTGAAAATGAACACGCGCCTTGAAACGTGCTTCTATTTGCGTCAGCCAGCACACAAAAATACACCGCTGAACATGTTCTTCCCTCAATATGCTATTAACCACGTTTGGCTGCCCGTTAGGTGACCGCAGTGTAGGTGTTAATACACAGAAGGAAGTTACTTCCCTTTTGATAGGTCCCTCAGTCTTCTACTAACTATTGAAGATGTTAATCAAGGGCGTCGCCAGGGGGGGCAGGGGGGGGCAGCTGCCCCCCCCTAGAGATCTAAAATTCATTCGGTCGGTCATTTGCAACAAAATATTATAATATGTATGTACGTGCTGTGCAGTGCATAGCTCGTAAAGCTTTTGACGTGGAAGTTGAATGAAACCATTCTTATTAACAATCGCCATACAGGCAAACAAGTCCGTAGGGATAGGGGGTTTTAGGGATTCAAGCCTCTCCCCGAAAAGTTTTCTCGTATACGTGGGAGTACTTGAAGTGGTTGTTCTGTTTTAAAAACCTCCTTATTATGTAAGGCGCACGCATCACATTCATTTACGCCCGACTCCATCTTGGAAGGCAGATCACGACATTAATTTTAATTTCGGTAATCGATGAATGTATTAAGTACCTATTATCTTGTTTTGCCGTTATTGAATTGCTCCCTCCGTTTGCTGTTATTCCTTTAGATATATACAAACTCTTCTAAATTTTTTGCATACGTCCGAAAAAGTCTCAAAAAAAATCGCGGCTCGCTCCGCTCGCCGTTTATTCTATAGTCTTCAATTTCGCCTATTTCTAGCGGCCGCACACTACAAAATATCGGCGCTCATTACACTCTGTTATATTTTTTTTTTGTACTACCTAATAACCCGAAAAAGTTACAAAAGTTGTCGTGCCGGCTCATTCACTTGCAGTGTTGAATGCCAGTTGTAGTTGTAGATCATATTGTTTGCGGACCAGGTAAATAGGAAAATTTTAATCTTTAAATTACTTGGATAAAGTTAGCGTACATAATCATCAGCTCATGTTATCCGCTGCTGGACATAGGCTTCTCCTATTAAGCGCTAGGGTCGTAAGCTTTAACCTACCCCCCCCCCCCCCCGCCCCGATTAGTACATATTTCTGGCTACGGCTTGCCCCCCCCCCTGGGCCGTGGGCTGGCGACGCCCTTGATGTTAATTCATAGGCTGCGACGGTAGCTATCAAACTTACCTATCTAAATGCTTTGCCTTTTAGAAGTTTAACGTAATATTTTACTTGCAGTTCTCCAATTCCAATGGATATCAAGCAATCTGAGAAGATGTACGCGGATTTGGATTACATTTGTACTAGCATTTACATACACTTTGCTGGTTATGTCTATTCCATGGTAAGAAAAGAACCTATTACAATTCACATCAAAACACATACATCCAATGCCGCCTTTTTAGATAAAATTGAGTATTCAAACAACTTTAAAGAGTCGCTATAATGACGTCGCTCACACCGTCTAGTTTCAAATGACCATACTATTGTGGTGTGATGTGTTTTGGCGCTTTTAAAGGGTGCTTCTACTTTAAGACGACGCTACTTTTAAATATAGTCTGACTGGGAAAGTTGATACTGAACAAGCAATAACTTCAGTTTTTTTTATCATAAAGCAATCCACGATTAAGCGTTTTCTTCGATTTAGGACTCGTAAAATTATAAAACAAGATCACATTAAAAGCCTTTTCTTAAACCTTATAGCACGTACGCACCAGTCTCTTACAACATAGCATTAGCATAACTGTTATGTAACTACTTACCTATTTTTTTATTCTCCCACCGAAAGCTTTTATAATAATAGTTTAAACACCTAAAATGTACGATTGATTAACTTTGTGAGAGATTTTCAATCCTCTTTATAATAAATAAAATAATGGTGCTCAATCCACACGGCATCACCTAGCCCCAACCAAGCTAAGCAGAGCTTGTGTATGGGTATTGGAATATTGATATACATAATACAGTATATAACAAAGATACATATTTTTATAATATTAGATAGGCGGTTGAATGCTGTTTGCTTGAACACAATGTAGGTCACATATATATCATTCCCCTCAGGTTAGTCCACAAGCCGACATACGGTGCCCTGATGCTGGGCATTGGTCTCCTACCTATGCTGCACTACTCAACACTCCTCACCTGTCGAGACTCGACGCCGGAACCGCCCCCCTACACCAGATGGAACGATCGTGACCGCTGACGGATACTCTGGAAGTTGTGGCTCTCCTTTAACCCTTGATTGTTGAGGTGGTATTGATAAATCTATTTTGTGGCTCTCTTGAAACACTTGATTGCTGAGGTGATATTGATAAACCTACTTTGTGGCTCTACTGTAACCCTTAATAGCTGAGGTGATATTGATAAATCTATTTTGCGGCTCCTAAAACCCTCGATCGCTGAGGTGATATTCATATCTACTTTGTGGCTCTCCTGTAACCCTTGGTGATATTGATAAATCTACTATATGGATCGAGCTGTAAGTTGAGCTTACTTAGTTTGTTTGCAACAGTCTGTAGTTAGCTCAATTGTTTCTATTGTAAATACTAGTACTAATGTTGGTAGCCAGTGTGATACTGAGAGCTGAATTAGGTAATTAACATTGTCAAGTTGATCAATTGTCGTACTTAAATGATATGTATAACTATGTATTTTTTTGTGCCGAAAAAAAAATAACTAGCAACAAACCCTAAAAATTTACTAGCATTTTGTACACATAAAAATTTGTATTTTATGGTTTTTTATGGTCTTCAAGTTTTATATGGTATTATTTTCAAAACCCAGCTTTATTATTTATAAATATGTGTACTTTTTTATAAGCTTAGTTATTACACATCACGGCAAAATAAGTGTTTACTTATTTAGCCTAATTACTGTGCTATAATGTGTTGCAAGATTAAGTTTGACAAAATTTTGTTCTAATCATAAGTGGAATAACAAAAAAATAATATTTTACTTTTTAGAAGTATAGTACCTATCTTAGTATAATAAATGTTGATGTAGCGGAAATAATAATCTCTTAGGATTTTAATAATACGCTATATTTAAACGTGTAAAACCTGCAAATGAAAAGATTGTGCCAAATGAAAATAATCACAACTTTCAATTAATTTATTTTTATTTATTTCTTAAATTAAGTAGTTTGGTAGTTGATACCTACACTAGAATAATATAGTAAAAATTAGAACGTTAGTTTTGTATAAAACTAAAATAACGGCAAAGAAAATAATACGCATTACCTACTATTTTACTACGACTATTTTGATATTCTAATAAATAATGGAATCTACAAAATTCTATATCTAAAATGAAATAATTTAGAGTTAGAATTTTAATACGCACAATGTAATCCTATGAAATGTAAAAATGATATTCGCATTTTAATCACACAAAACCATATTTACAGTATAGTTGTATGTTTAGTACAAAATCGAACCAAATAGTTTTAGATATAATGTAAAATTATTTGTATTCAAACAATGGTAGTTAGAAAATACCTAATTTATAATTCCTTGGTTGTGAAAATCCTGAGTCCTAAATCCCGTAAGATGATAAATAAACCATAATTAAATTGACCCATCTATTTTCTTTTAAAGTCCAATATTCATAATGGTACCTAAATTTCACACTCTTATAGAATATCATAGCGTGCGAATGAATTTCATTGATTAGTTTCTCAAACAAACGAAGGGTTTTTTGCAGCATCGTCTGAGCATGCGCAGTACGAACTGACTCAGCTGATCGCATCTCCACCCTACCACTATCTCAAAATATTGCTCCAATACCGCTTCTCTTGTAACCGGTTGTGATTTTTTTTCTAGTTCTAATAGAACAGTGTTTCTTTTGATATTTGCATTGTGATAAAGTTTGCGATCAATATGAGAGCGGCGGCGATGTCTGTTTGGGTTTTCATTAACCTCCTCTGTTTCGGAATGTGTGGATATCTGTATTTAATCTGGTCACAGTACTGGTTGTACATAGAAAAGCAGAGACTGTTCAATACCAGTCCCACTGAACCTGTGCACAGAACAGCACCGTTCCAGGACTCTGATAGATATTCGAGATCGCCTTACAATTCAACGCTTTTTATCCACAAAAACAGGAGGTCTCCTGGTAATATTTGGAGCTCGGGACGGGAGCAGGTACCCCATGCCCTCAATCCATCTAACGTTATAGTCAAACAGACTCAAGGCGGCCCAAGATTCCCGAATATACACAAACCTTTACTAGAATTCGACAATGAAAGGTACGTTTGCGATGATTATTTGTCGCCGGAATGTGAGGAGAAGAATAAACAGTTCAGAGAGGTGCTGGTAAAAGAGTTCCATAGAGTGCTAATGGGTGACAGTAAGGTGTTCCGATCGGGCTTGGATTCGCAGAATATATACGATGTGAAATACGAAGGTGGTAGCAAGGTTGACGCGTCCATAGAAGAGGTGATGTGTGCGTTGAAACAAGTGCCTCTTAAGACTGTTACGGGTCATGATGAGCCTTTTCAAAGACTTGGTTTTAAGATCCCGGGAGCGCCTTTACAGGAGCGCCGGGACTTCAATACATGTGCGGTTGTGACCAGTGCAGGGGCGCTACTCGGGTCAAGGCTAGGTGATTTTATTGGTGAGTATATGTACACGTTTTAATGTAGTGATTGTTGCTATTGTAGGTAGTGCTTTAATGTTCTGCAAAACATAGTGCCAATAAAACAATAAGACTAGTCTCATGAACGCTTAAGAATATCTATGTACCTAGTATGTTAAAGTGATTTTTTTTTAATTGAATAGGCTCTGAAACCACCGGGCCGATTTGGTAATATATTTTTCACAATCCTACAATATCCCCGATAAAACATAAACTATAGAATATTTTTAGAAAAGTTAGGGTTAGGTATGAAAACTTCAATAAGGTGTGTAAAAATTTATAATTTTTATAAATACCCGTGCGAAGCCTGGCGGGGTCCGCTAGTAATATTGACAGGAGTAGGTATATCTATATCTATATCTATACTAATATTATAAAGAGGAAAGATTTGATTGTTTGTTTGTTTGTATGTTTGTTTGTTTGTTTGTTTGTTTGTTTGTTTGTTTGTTTGTTTGTTTGTTTGTTTGTTTGAATTGAATAGGCTCCGAAACTACTGGACCGAGTAAAAAAATTCTTTCACCATTAGAATCCTTAATTTTTCGTGATGAACATAGGCTATATAATATTTTCAAAAAAGTTAGGGATCCGCATGAAAAATTCAATAATTGAACCGTGGGCTGTATATTCAACCTCTTTTTCTATTGTGGCGCGTCAGAATAGAAAAAGAGGTTGTATAGCGCACGGTGCTTCCTTTTTCTCTACGGCCAGTGTCAGTTTTGGAATGTCGAGTCAATGTCAAAAACCCCAATGCTGTTAAAAAAAGTAAAGATCCGTATGAAAACTGTGAAACCCATCGTTTTAGTGTGTATAATTTCTGAATTTTTTGTTTAATACCCGTGCGAAGCCGGGGCGGGCCGCTAGTATTATATATAAGATTAATATGTGGGTCGTGTTAAAGATTAAATAGTGAATTTATTTATATCATAGCTACAGTGGATTAGCCGGTCGATATCAAATGCAACGGTAATGTGGTTAACTTCTAAACCATAAATCAATCACACGGTTTATAACACTTGATCGGTACTTAACTACTTAGTGAATCACTTTGCATATGAGCTGGCATTCAGCATTATTCTGCGAAACGGCATGCGTTACTTGTTTTACAGTTACCGTCCTAAATGTTATAAGTAACTTGCTAAGCTTTATTATTTCTGCTTCAGTTTTGTGTCATAGGCCAACAACCGCAAATGAGTGCATTGTTGACATACTTTTGAAACCTAGTCGCAAGGTGTGGGCGAAAGTATTTAAAACAATTGAAGAGTTACTATAACTAGAGGCTTGTTCATACCTACGCGGTATTTGATACCCGAAGCGGAGGCGGTAAAGTTAGATTTCCTCCGTTCCGCGCGGTATTGCGCGGTATACCATCCACGGAATACCAGCCACTGTGATGTTCACCAGAAATGTATCGCTACCGCTAATATCCTTGAATATTATAGGATTTGTCACGGACGACGTCGGTTAAAAAAGGGTTGGGGTACTAACGAGGTCGAGGTTGTCCTTAGACCTTAACCGCGCTGGTAATGGTCGAAAATGTAAATGTTAGAAGGTAAATATGCTCGTGGGGCATCGTTGCAAAGGTCTCAGTTTATAACCTTTCCAAAACAATTCTCAAAGTTATACAAAAATTACCTACCATTCTCTAGCAAAGCAATTAAGAAAAATATTTAAAAAATATAGTTTCTAGTAGAACCATACTATGAAAAAGTCAAATATAGCGTTCGCTGACTGTTCCTATCATTTTCATTTGATACATAAGTAGTCGGAGGCCCCTTATACTTATACCTCCTGGTTTTAGTTTTATACTATACAATTTTGATAATCCAGTCACCTACGGTTATCCAAAGCTTGATTATTTCTCTTGCATTATCTCATACGAAGCTCTTGCTCGTGTCGGAATGTATTCTCGTAAACATAAAAACAAACGTAGGTTCCAAACAAGTAGGTAGGTTCATAAATATGTTATTGAACTTATTGATTCACAAACATGTCCTCTTTTAATTAAAAAGGGTTCTTTTGTTTGGTTTTTGTTAAAATCACGGTAATTAGTAGAATTAGTATTGACCATTATCTTTGCCGAAAGTCCAACAAACTATAGTAAAAAAAAAATATCTGCAGATCGTACATACATTTGTCCCAAAGTGGCAATCGAACCCGCAGCCTCCTGCTTGTCTTTCGCCCACCGCGCCATTGAGCTACTCTAATATTTGGTTATTTTTTGCTATACGATTTAAAAAAAATAGGCATTTATTTTTCTGAAAAATGGTTACACATTACAATACTTTTTTATAAAGCTATTATTGTGTCGTAACTTACAATAACAATAGAATGGAATGTAAGATATTTATTTTAAAATTTTACATAATGTTTACCAATGTAGGTAGCAAACCGCCGCGCGCCGTTTGTATTGATGCTCATACAATAATTGTATGCTATTTTAAAGACAACCAATGTCCGTCAAATAGCGTTTCTTAAAAAAAAAATTACACACATACACGTTGGGTTACATTATTGAATCTTTAACCTAGATCCCTAACTTTTTGAAAATATTCTATAGCCTATGTCCATCTTGGATAATGTAGGATTCTAATGGTCAATCGGTCCAATAGTTTCTGAGACTAATCCTAACAAATAATCAAATCTTTCCTCTTTATAATATTAGTATAGATATAGATAATATGGGCAGTGGGTATGGGTGATCGACCGCATCGCGACACTATCGCATCGGATATCTCTTTGAACATGCATTGACATGCACAGGCGGCCGTGTTCGCCGAATCCAATCGTATGCGTATCAACTACGCGAATTTAGTGGCCTTTACCTCACCATGGAGGTAAACATTATATTATGTACCTTACGTTAGGTATACTAATATTACAGGAAATTTAAGTGCGTATACCTACACGGTGTGTTTTTGATGTGGGAGTGGATGGCCATATCCGAAACCATGAAAGTTAGAGAAAAGTCGTGAAAGGAGGGAATTGTTTTTTCTTACAAAAGTTGTCTTAATTCACAAGGCATAAGGAGATGTTCAAAAGAAGATAAACTACATTAACATCCAGGCTAAGTATACTGGTTAGCGACAAGCACACCATACTTAAGCCTTCATGAAAATACTATAAATTTTTTCACATTGATGGGAATTTTTTAAATTATATTTAATTCTTATTCATTCTAATTTCAGTAATTTCCTTGTTTTCAAAGATCCGTTGAAGGAGAACTGCAGGGTGTTATGGTTATTGAAAAACTCAATCGGAGAGATGTCCAGCATAGTAAAAGTAATAAAAAATATCTAAACAGGCAGTTTTTTTCCTCATAAATGTAGGCCATGACTTCTCTAACTCTCATTTCGGATTAGCCCATCCACTACCACCTCTAAAATTTCACCCTGTATAATATCTATCTAAGTTGAAATTGAACGTAATGACTGTTATTTTGTGAAAGATTATTCATACTTCAGATTTTACCAATGCCATAACATTACCACATTAGTAAGGCTTCTGATATATGTACCTACTCTAGAATGAGCATAATGGCACTAAATTTAAGAAATGACAAGTAATAACAATACAGATTATGCTGTGTGGATTATCAGGCATTATTTATTATTTATACTTTCGAGGAAAATAAGCAAGTTTAATTAGGACAGTAATAATAATGACCTAGCTCCAATACACTAAACTGCAGTGTATGTATGGAATATGTATATCTACTGTAATAGGTAAATAAAGTGGGCCAAATTATGACCTAATATGCACACATAGAATAAAATACCCGATTAAAATATTTAATCAGTCCATCTGTTTGACTCCCAATAGTATGAATCACGTGGCGCCAACGTCGCAGGCGCCTCCTGAATTATCTATAAAACATGTGCCTTATCGCAGGGAAATCCAGAGTTTCTATGCAAAATATAAAAACAAAATAGCATGTACTTATTTTTTTAATATAATGTTTAAATCATGCGCTTCTCTAATAAGCTTTTATATGAAGCAACTGAGCTTCCTATTCGTAAATTTATACAGTTTATATCACAAAATCTTATTATTAAGGCCTTCGATTTAAGATTTAGTTAGATGATTACATCAATGATGTTGATGCTTGGCCAGAAGTCGCTCAGTTCCGCAACGACAATCGTAAGAAAGAAATTCAAGGTTTGACTTACATTTAGCTAAATATATAAATATTGACTTGTATCTACATAAATATATATATATATATATATATAGGTAGGTATAAATTTTACATGGCAAAGTGCTTAATTTGTAAGCCTAAAGAGTTAAAGTTATTGAAATTTGAAACCTTACGCTTTTCTTTTATTGAACTTTTTATTTCTAACAATTTGCAACCATTTATCACTTAATCAGCTTACAAATGATTCCCTAATGAAGAGTAGACGTACAAACTTATTATATATTACAGTCAAAACGTTCCTAACCTAACAAAACAAAAATAATAGGCGCATGAGTCGAAACCTTTTCTAAAAACAGTGTTATATGACAATCCCTGATTTTTAAGTCCACGATTTATTACTAGAGTGAAAAGTCTATGATTCATTTTGTATAAGCATTATTTATTTGATTGCCTACCACGTTAGTCATTCTATAACCACAGGATATGTCTTTGTCCTTTCTCGAAATGCTGATAAGTTTATAGCCCAGACATGGGACAGACCAGGCGTGACACATGCTTCCGACTGAGGAGTGGAAGGACATCTTTTATTTATCTACTTTTTTCATATTCACTTGTAGGATTGTCGAGGTTGATGTGGTTTCCAAAGCAAACCTTTAGGGAAGCACTCTTTATAAACCTAGCTGGTAGCGATATAAACCATCTAAAAATGTAATAAAATAGGTATAAAAACGAAGTCACCTATAATTTAAACATTACAGAAAGAAATAAATTTATAAGCGTTAAAATTGTATAAAAATAGGGCCTTGTCCTCAAGATCTTGCTTCAAGAGGCTTTTGTTCCGCTGTTTATCATAAAAACTTGTCCTTACATCACAACGCGGCTCCTTTAAGTGCCAAATAAATTCGGGCTAATCAAAAACAATTATCTCTTTTACGCTTAAATCAACGGCACACGCGGAAGATGAGGATCATTTTAAAGTTTGAACTATCCTTAGACTATAGCGAGAAAGAATCATCCACGCACGAAGTTGAGTAAATAGGTGAAGTGGGATGTGTGGAATAAACATATCGACATATCAACATAAATACATATTTATGCTAATTGGAAGAAGTTCCACAGGACTCGAGTATTGTTTGCTGTGCATGCTGAGTTCGCGCAGTGTCAACAACCGGCTTCTAAGGGCCCCGTGCATAATTCATGGCCCATTGTGCGTATTGGTGCAGAAGGAATTGTAGTGTCTACCGTGGATAGCAGTGGCCTACTCACCTTCAAAATGTGTGAAACCAAACATGCCTTTTTAAGTTAAAAATACTTGTAGAGACGGAAACGCTTCTGCTTCAAAACTAATAAAGCTTTGATTCTTTTTATGTTATGTGTATGAGACATTTACGAGTTTTTGCAATGTAAAACTAGGTTTGTAGCAGTTTCTGGCGTTCAGGCTTTTTTAATTGGTTTCGCTATAGTCGAATTATTGGTTCTGGCCAGAAAGTATTTGCTAGATAAAATGCGCATATGATGAAATGAAAATACGTTTTAAAGCACATACAATACATTATTAAACAGTTTTATATTCCATTAAATTGAAAAACTGCCGTGTAAATGTTACTTTATTTTCTGATATTTCAAAGAAACCAAACGTGCACAGACTTTTCAAATAACTCGCTTCTACCACTATTGAATAAGTTTAGTAGGTACTGTCCCTTGCTTGGTACAATGCTACAAAGTTCAACTTGAAAAAGTCTTGTTTTTGCAATTTTCTTTCTTGATAATTGGATACTGAATTACTATTGAATAAGTTTAGTAGGTACTGTCTCTTGCTTTGTACAATGCTACAAAGTTCAACTTGAAAAAGTCTTGTTTTTGCAATTTTCTTTCTTGATAATTGGATACTGGAGTTTCCAGACAATTAAAAGAAAATCATAAGAACAATCTTGCATTTGATTAGCGGACTTTGATCTCTATTAGAGTAAAACTTTAGACTTTAGATCAAACTCATCACCGCAAAACCTCGGTGTAAAAACTTAAACGTTTACTCTACTAACAAGAAGAATAGGTATAATTGTCGACGTTTTTTTTTGCTTTGCCATTGTTCCGCTTTCTTACGCGAACGACAGATTATCTATTAAGGTACACTTAACTACAGACTCAGACCATTAGAACCTTTGACAAAAGACTGGTAATAAGTCATCTTTATATCAAGGTAAGGAAGGTTCAAGTTTACTTGTTCCTAGGTCCTAGATAAGAGACCAACATCGACGCTGTTACAAAACACCTAGTAGGTCGTAAAATAAATTATATCTCGCAGAATACCTACTAGGGTATGTTTTCTTCACGATGGCTTAATTGTTACTGTAGTATGTCGTGAATGGTTCATCTACGTAATTAAATAAACACCTGTGTATTTCCACTTTCCATGAACGTGTTGAACATTTTTTTTTGCATATCTTATGTAACAAGTTCTGTGTTAATTGGCTAATCATTCACACCTTAAAGAAACCTTAAAGAGACCTTTTTGTGGTTTTTGGGTACCTACAGACAAAGTTGATGGCCAGGTAAAGAGATTTACGTTATTTTTATTGCCAACGCGTTGAAGGCAGCTTGTTGAAGTTGAAATTTGGTTCGAATGGAGAAAAATACTTATTGGGTAGTAAAATATTGGGTTGAAGGGAGCAGCACTCGGAAAGTGTAGCAAAGTAAAGTAATATTTTACAAATATATGTAAGGTACATAGATGTCATAATGCTAATATTGAAACAATGTATTTCTATCGGTTTAGCGTGCAATATTTTTTACAATCTTATTGCTTGGATTAAACGGTGAGGCTGCACCACAGTTTATAACTTTTGCAGCCTCATTGTTCATTTGTAACTATTAACAAAACTCTCTATTATAAATAATACATAGAAAAGTACAAGCTACACCTTGTTATTAAAAATATTTTTATTTATTACTTTAATTTTGTTTATTTATTATTGTGGCTGGTATCTTCAAAGAGAGCGGCAGTGTTAGCTCGTAGTAGAGTAACTTTACGTGGCGTCACGCATTCTTGCAATAAACTTCTCAAGCTTCATACAACAATGTGGGCAATGAATTTGCGTTGAGATTTAAATTATTTATTTCTTCACCCATTATAGAATTAGAGCGGAAATATCTGAGGTTACGTACATTTCCAAGCCAAATATGGTGTTTTTTCCCGTTATAAAGTAGAAAGGTAATCTGTTCCTGTAATCTGGTTTATTTAAAACTAGCGGCCCGCCCCGGCTTCGCACGGGTACTTATCGAAAATTTCAGAAATGATACACACGAACACGGTGGGTTTCACAGTTTTCATACGAATCCCTTACTTTTTTTAACAGCATTGGGGTTTTTGACATTGACTCGACACTCCATAACTGACACTGGCCGTAGAGAAAAAGCAAGCAGCGTGGGCTATATTATATTCAACCTCTTTTTCTATTATGGCTCCGCGCCATAATAGAAAGAGGTTGAATACATAGCACACGGTTTAATTATTGAATTTTTCATGCGGATCCCTAATTTTTTTGAAAATATTATATATCCCATGTTCATCAGGGAAAATTTAGGATTCTAATGGTGAAAGAATTTTTCAAATCGGTCCAGAAGTTTCGGAGCCTGTTCAATTCAAACAAACAAACAAACATACAAACAAACAAACAATCAAATCTTTCCTCTTTATAATATTACCAGCGGCCCGCCCCGGCTTCGCACGGGTATTAAACAAAAATTTCAGAAATTACACACTAAAACGATGGGTTTCACAGTTTTCATACGGATCTTTACTTTTTTTAACAGCATTGGGGTTTTTGACATTGACTCGACTTTCCAAAACTGACACTGGCCGTAGAGAAAAAGCAAGCACCGTGCGCTATACAACCTCTTTTTCTATTCTGACGCGCCATAATAGAAAAAGAGGTTGAATATACAGCGCACGGTTCAATTATTGAATTTTTCATGCGGATCCCTAACTTTTCTGAAAATATTATATAGCCTATGTTCATCACGGAAAATTTAGGATTCTAATGGTGAAAGAATTTTTTAACTCGGTCCAGTAGTTTCGGAGCCTATTCAATTCAAACAAACAAACATACATACAAACAAACAATCAAATCTTTCCTCATTATAATATTAGTTAGTATATATAGTATAGATAAACTATGTTTACTTTGGGAAATATTGTGGATCCCTTATTATTTAGTTCTTAGCATGAATATTTTAAGGGTTTCTAAATTGTCTCGCTCTATCTATTTTTTCTAAATATTATATATATTATTTTATACCTTTCTGAGCAACAACCGCACACATTTCGTGCGTATAAAATTAAAGAAAGCATTTTCAGTACATATTGTGATGTCGAAATTTTAAAAGACAAGGGCAAGAGGCCAAAATCGTCAAACGAACAGTAATCTGAACGTTTCAAAATCGGATTGTAAAAATTTTCTAGGATTCATAGTTTTTGAAATATATTGAACAAAGTCGGTAGAGTAGGTCCCTAATCTCCAAAGTAACCGGTACCTATAAAAAAACCCTCTCCCCGTGTCAGTCACAGTCGCACTTGGCGGATCTTGCTTTATTTGACCTTAAAATAGAGTCCCTGCTTCATCCAATTGCTTGTAGATAGGTTGGTTCCTAACAACGGTATTAAAATATCTAAACTTTTGTTCACAGACTCCCACGACATGGTGCTTAGGTTCAACAACGCTCCCACTGAAAACTACACCGAGGATGTCGGGTCAAAGACCACCATTCGGGTCCTCAACTCACAGGTACATTTGAGATGAGAAAAGATCATTTAAATTCCCCGATTATTTATTAATTTTATTTAATTAAAAAATTTTAGATTAACTTGCGGCTAGGTTAAAAATATTTACCTAGATGCAGATATAAAACGTACCTTGATAGATAAGTTCATGTTTAGGAAGGTTGATTTAAAGTATCGACATAATTAGGATGCTTAAAAATTATGAAGCCAGTATGTTGGCCAGTATGTTGTCCTTGTGTGTCCAAGAGTCCTGTAAGGTCTAAAGGAAATAAAGCACTTTGATTTTGATTTTGTTGAAGACTTTATGATGATAATGATTAGCTAGTGATACCTAGTGTAACGAAAAATAATGAAAAAAGAAAACTATTTTTATCATGTAAAATGTAGTGTAGTTAAAAAAACCTTAAATAAAAAAACACTTCAAAAAATTGGTGACTACGTAAGCGTCTAAGCCTACTTGGTACTGCTATTATAACCTATATACCTAGATAACCATACATAGTAGGTATTCTTTCTGTCAATTCATGTGAAAATTCATCCGTGTCGCCGGAGTCTTAATACGTGATACTCGTAAATAAAGACGAAAGAGTTTTTATGATACACGTGATCGAGTGAAACGGCGCATTGAATGTCTGCCAATCCACACCTAATTATCTAGCCCCAAGTTATGGTAAGCCGTGTGGTGCCGGCAAAGAATTCCACCACCCCAACTCTTCCCGTGGGTGTCGTAAGAGGCGACTAAGGGACACACCCCGGGGGCGGGCAGCAGCGCCCTCTGCAGAACAACTCCACCGAACTGCGATCCCCAACCCGCATGCCCAGCGTGGGGATTATGGGCAATAACCCCCAAATGATGCATAATGCCATCTATGGCGTATTCATCATTATTAGGGGAGGCCTATGTCTAGCAGTGGACTGTTATAGGCTGGTGATGTGTGATGTGAAGTTATGGGTACTAGATTACTGATATACTTACTTAATAGAGTATATCGCATAGATAGATATTTTTTTAATAAATAGAAAACCACCAGATACAAAAACATACATTTGATTTTGTCCCGAGGTGGGAATCGAACCCGCAACCTCCTGCGTCGCAGGCGGACCTTCGCCAACCGCGCCACAGAGGTCGTATTCATTCGGATATACTCGTATGTAAATAACATGCAATTATAATGTAACAGAATACAAGAAAAATATCGGCCAACGAATTAGCTTTGCCATTTAACGTTGCTATTTCAGATTTCAATAACTTTATTTCTATAGGTTTACAAAATAACCATACTAAATTTTATACATTAAATCATTATAAATTAAGAAATAAGGTGTATTGCGGTTTATTGGTTTTATCTTCACTTGTTTTTGGTCCACTAGTGGAAGAAGTTTTCAGCATTCTGGGAACTCTGCCTTCTGGTGACGGATTCGATTTTTTACCACTTGAAACAAAACGCTTAAAATCACTAAAATTCTCGCATTACATATATACTTTACAGGGCCTTCCCTGATAGATTTTGATAGATTGCAACTAGTACCTCTTCATTACAGGTGGTAACGAAGCCTGAATTCAACTTTCTGGAACACCCCCTGTACAAAGGAGTATCTATTCTGATTTGGGATCCCTCGAACTATTCCTCCACGTTAGAAGACTGGTACGACCACCCTGACTACCCACTGTTTCCGGTTTATAAGAGGTAAGATTCTGCTGTATTATTAAAAAAAACGTTTTTAGTGCAATGCAAAATCTATTTATTGGATTGTAGTTCTTTGTTATTCAAAATAATAATATACCTACAAGTAGGTATATCAGTTTTCTTAATCTAGCCATAACGTAAACTCTGCTAAGCTGGGACTAGAGGATGCTTATAATTATAATTATATATGTATTTTCGTCTAATTATGTTAATCGCGATCGGACTGGCGCTAATCCTTCCCGCTTATAACATGGGATTATTAAGCTATGTTAAATTTAGCACTAGTTTCTGCCCCCAGCTTCGAAACTGAAGGTTGCATTGCTGTTCCCAACTCGAAGATACAATCTATCATTGCCAAAACTGAAGAAATATTCAGTTGCAGTCGTGATAGTGAGAAGAAAATGTAACTAACATACAGATAGAGTTGCTTCCGCATTAATACCTAATTTAACAACGCAAAAGGTGTAGGGAAATAAAACTACAACGTTGCTTCTCCATAGATTGCTAGATGAAAGACCAGAGGCGGACGTACATTTGCTGAATCCGCAAGTGCTGTGGGGTTTATGGTCAGTTCTGCAAGACACGTCGCCGTATCGACTGCGCCGGAACCCTCCTTCTTCAGGGTTTTTGGGTAAATAAATTTTTAGATAGATAGCTTTTATTAAAAGAAATTATGACAATTTTATGTTTAGCAGCATCTTAAATCCTAAATTAGGTTTATCTAGACACTAGAGTTCTCTAATATTGACAGTCCAAAAAAATACGCTAAAAATCTATGACAGTTACGCCACAGGCAAAGCGATATGCAGTTTGTTTAAGCGCGGTTCACGGGCGCATAGAACAAAGCGACCAATGAGTATTTTGTCGAGTTAATTTTTGTGAAGAAAAATTGCTGAGATCGTCATACAGATGGGTGCTTCAGAAAACTGGCAAGACGATTTTAAGGGTAGATAGGTGGGACCTGGGTAAAGAGCTCGATCCCCAGAAGAGTCAGGGGTGACCTTCGCCTAGCAGTGAGAAAACATAGGTATATATGTATATAACATCGCCATCCAACGTGGCAATGCTACCAGCATTCTGGGCACTATGTCTTCTGGCTACGGCGGTAGATTTTTAGGAAACAGATATAATAGCTGTGATTGTTTTATTCTGTTAAGTAATGTAATTTTCTTTGTTGATAAATACCCTGAGTATAATATTATTTTGTGTAACTTTTATCGATTACAAATAAGAAAGAATTAAAACAATAGCATAGTCATCGCCTGTGGCGGTGAAAACCTCCAAGCGTTTCTCATTGGTTCGAATTCCTAGCTGTCTTAGACTAGGACTAGAGAATATCATCTTTGCGTCGACCCTAATAAATATTAATTTCCAGGGCTATGGTTCTCACTCCACTGTTGCAAACGCGTCCGCGTTTTCGAATACGTGCCGTCAACGCGCGCGACCCGCCGCTGTCATTACTTCATCAACAAGGAAGACACGTCCTGCACCCTCGGAGCCTGGCATCCCTTGGCCCAGGAGAAGGCACTCGCGGAGAGAATGAGGGACAACCCTAATGTAGACGTGTTTCAGAGGGGATTCATTGATGTGCCAGGGTTCGTAAACTATAGCTGTTGATTTGAGTTGAGAAATAGCCAGGTACCAAATTATGGTCCGGTGTATTTCCTACACCCATTTTGGCAAAAGTAAATGCCCTTGGCCGCCCCGGCCTCGCACGGGTATTCAACAAAAAAATTATTTTTCATGCGGATACCTAATCTTTTTTAAAAGCCTATGTTCATCAAGAAAAATTTAGTATCCTAAATAGAAATATTGAAAGAATTTTTGAAATAGGTCCATTAGTTTCGGAGTCTATTCAACAAACAACCTAATTTTTCCTCTTTATAATACATAATATATAGTATAGAAAAATTCAATGAATAACACCGAGAACTCTTTGGAAATTGTCTTTATAAAAAACCCACAATTGAATAAAAAAGCAGTGAAATGACACCTTCAATTTGTATGTCGTTCTTTGTAGTTCTTTGCTTGTAAACTGAATGCTTTAAGTAACAATAGACTGCTATTTATTATATAACGTATTTATAAGCACATTAGTAAGTAGCAAAGTAATATAGGAAGTAACTTTTGTACGCACTAACCAAGACACCTGTGCAGTCTTTGCATCTATTTATAGTGCGCAGTATTATAAATAGGTGTATTAAAGTAATAACTAGGTTAGTTAATACAAATGTATTGTTATGTATTCAATAAAATTTGTACTATCTACTAAGCGTAGGCTAAGTAATTTTACAAATAAAATGTCTTCCTTTAATCTACGTAAGTAAATAAGTAGATACAGAGTAGTTACGGAATTAAACATATTGTAGAAAATATGTCTTTTTTAATATCCTTCTCCACCTCCACGTTTATCATCATATCAGGCCATAAAGTTCCACTGATGGACGTAAGCGCCACCTGGAATGGGGGCCCATTTTAGATGATATAATATTATTAGAAACAGTTTTACGCAACTCGAAAACCTCATTTTATTAAACCTCCGTGGTCCTAATGGTCGCACTGATTTTCTTTTAACTTACTCGTAGCTAAAATTATCTCGAAGGCACCTTTCAATTTAAATCGGTGTCTTCAATGTGAATGTAAATAAATAGTGCCGGACTTTCCATACCGCATCATCTAGCCTCAAGCTAAGCAGAGCTTGTGTTTATTTATTGGAAAACCAGAAGCTTACATTATTCAAAATAATATTAAGAGAAAGTGTTATGGATACTAGATGGCTCATATAATACTTAATACAATATATGAAATAGATAGATATTTTTTATTATACATAAAAAAACCAGAACACCCTGAATCTGCTGATCGTACATGCATTAGACCCGAAGGGAATCGAATCCGCAACCTCCTGCATCGCAGGCGGACCATCGCATCACAGAGGTCGTCATAAAGAAACAGATACACGTCAAACTTTTATTCTCGTTCATAATGAATATGACGCTAAGACGCTCTATTTTCTCCACATCCGCTTCCTTCCCTTAATAAGGAAGTAATTTTTCTCAACTAAATAAATCCACGTAAGTATTACTACCGATGCTGTCATGACATTCCTCAAGTTAACTGGACAATCGCCAGGTCGGGATGCAATAAGCAATAGGCACCAGTCCAGCGTTTCCTCATACTAGACTGTATGAAATTACCATCATGTTTACTGAATAGATCGAGGTACCGTTACAATATGATAGGTTTTATTGTTTTGTAACGAGTGAGACGATATTTCTTAAACATCCTAGGCTAGTTCATGCCTAAAATAATTGTATGATATATTATGGAGTCCAGTTCGGTGTTGGATCCGTTCTGCAGGGTTATCTACTGCTGCCCCAAAAGGGCAATGGCAAGAGGGGACTAAGGGGTAGGGAGGTTTAGACCGAGGGTTAAAGCCCCCCTTTGACCTTCGGTCTTAACCTCATATTCCGGAGTTGCGATCTGCGACAGTATTATATTTGTGCAGCTCGCATCGCTTCATCTTTTTGTTATCATTCCTAAAACACATTTTTTTCACCCTTAGTCCCCTTGTAACAGCCGCGGGAAGGGTTAGGGTGATGCAAATTCTAAGCCGGCAACAGACTGCAATATATGGTATACCTAAAAGTACTATTCAAATGGAGTAGCGATAGTTGCTTATGTTCTCGAAGTTGTTGATCGGAGTGAGGCAAGCGAAGCTGAAGACTGCCGCTATGGGGCTCATTAGGGGAGACCTTTATCCATCTGTGTACTAACATAGGCTGATGAAGATAAACGAAGCAAACGAAGATGCTTGCTTAAGGAGCAGCTTGGTTGATTTATCTAATATGGGGACAAATCTACATCGAGCTTAACCGTCCAACTGAAGATCCGATTTGCGTGAAATTTGATAGGTATCTATACAGATGAAATATGGTAATTTACGAAGGTCAAATTCGTCGAGGGGTTTTTAAGGCGTCCAAAGAGCAAGCTATGTCATTTCAAGTGGCAACAACACGGCGCGGTCTCAACAAATGAAAGCTCTGGCAAGCCAGATCGAGCTCTCATTTGTTTTGTTTTGAAATACAAATTCGTGCAGCGCCATAACAAACTTCCAGAAAAGGAGAAAGCAAAAAACTAATCAGAATATATACCTATATATATTTAGATTTTTCTTACAGATTTTTGGGCTATTAGTCTCATAATTTATTCTGCAGTCAATTATTGACAAAGTCTTAACTTTTCAACGGTTTAGAGCTCCTGTTCACACGGCGATATTACGAGTACATTTTGAAAAAAAAAAAATTAAGATTTCCGAATTGAACATGTTTAAACCGTACGTACTTGACCAAAGTTTGAGGTGAAGAAAAAATTAAAAACACCATAGTTCAGTAAAAAATATAAACTAAAATGCTTGTTAACGAACTGTTCATGACTGTACCATTTCAGCCTGCACTTGCACGCGCGTTGCACTATTCTAAGAAATCGCGCGGGACAACGAACTCGCTCTGAGTACGAGGTACTATCAAAAACAAAGTCCAAAAGGAAAACCAGTTGTACCGCCAACATCATTCCAATTAACAGAAGTTCCCGAAACTCTGTGAGTGGTCAATGGGTTCTACAGTTCAGCTTGTGATATGGCGCATAACTAGAGGTATAGTACAGTTTTGTGTCCTGGCACGAGGCACCGCGAGTCTAAAAAGAGATTTTTTTTGACCATAAATGGGCTAAGGTACATCTCATCCCCACTTACTTTCAGAAGAATCTTAAGTCTTTTAGGTACAACTAACTATCGCGCCTGAATTTTATGAGGGTGATACAGATAATATAGGTCTTTGCTCCTTGCAGACTGAAGATAAACTCTAGATAAGAATGTCACAAAGAAGATGCCTAAAACCTTAGACCTAGACCAGAAATAGTAAACTAGTACATAACTAAATGTGCCAATTGGTATAAAACGTGAGAAACATACCAAATCTGCAGCGATAGCCGTTAAATAGCACCTAGTAGAGATAAATACAAAGAAGTAGGAAGTTTCGTTGAAGCACGTGCGATACGGACATAAAAAGACGGACGGATGACCACATCGTGATTCGTGAGCCGGTGCATCGTGAGATGTCAATGCACTTTGTTAACCGCACATCGCATTTTAGTATTCTGTGTGAACTGGTGATACTACGAGAATTTTATAGGATATTGTGAAAACTTACCGCTGAGAGACTTCTTGAGGACTGTTGCAAAAAACAAGATAATTATATCTTTAAGGTAGCCGAACTGAAAATTTACACGTGGTTGATCTGTTTTGCGTTATTAATAAACAAAATACCTATCGCATGTAAGTTGTAAGGTAGGTAGGCAAATAGGCTCGACTGCGCATGTCGGATGTACCTAATTCCGTGCGCTCGCGCAGAATAACTAATCAATTGTTACCGGTATGTACCACCATCAGTATTCCTAAGGCAACGGCGGTTATATGGCAGCAAAAAGCTAAAAATATAAAACAAGGGCAAATGGCCGGCATGATCTTACCTGAATCACATAAAACGGCGTAAATCAAAGGTTTACTTCCTGGAGGACCAACTCAGGGCCTGCTTTATATCACAATGCGTAAGATCTTATTATGAAACGGTAACACTGGCTGTCTAGCAGGCCATCTACTCTGCAAAAAAAATCAAATTTAAAATTTAGAACTGTTTTCGAATACAAGGGCATAGTGTGTTAATACGTTTAAGCCAAGGAATAAGTCCCAGCCCCTCGGAAGCTGGCTTACTGTGTAGAATCGACCACCAAAATAACAAAAATAAAACGACAAAAAGAAGAACTAGGTAAACCTACTTATATTTTGTGTCCTGAGTTTTTCGAGTAATCAACTAAAAGATAATTTCGTGAGTATGCCTAAAGGAAGTATGCCTTATCACTAGGAGCTATCTCTTCCAGGCAACCTTGGGATGAAATGGACATGAACAAACAATACAGCATATAGTACCTACAGCATAAATATTTCTTAAAACTATTATTGTATGACAAATTGACCTATCTGAAAGGTGTTTTGGTGGATCGATCGTTTTTCGACTTATGTAGCCAAATTATTCACCTATTTTTAACTACTGCGTCAGAAATATCGCATTGCTTTTATTGGATATATTATGAGCATTGCGCTATTCACCTTATTATGCTTATTGGTTAGGCTCCTCATTCGCTAAGATGTACGTAGTAATGAAGCTACGTTAAGATTTATATTGTTAAATTGTCATGCCTGTTATGTTATGTAATATTTATGACTAAATGTTTTATTGAAACGTTTTTAAGAGGCTAGTTTGTTTTTATTTGTTTGTAAATTTGTTTTTAATAAACCTTGGTTTGAACTCAATCTCACCTGGTAGTGAGTGAAGATAGTGCCGATGGTGAGTGAAGGTAGTGCCGAAGATGTATCACAAAGATCTAGAAGACACCTATGTATGTATAAGTATTGAAGAGGTAGACATGCTAGGTAGCGTTTATTGATAAAAGGGATGACACTTTTTAATTTAACAGATTTAAATCCTAAGTTAGTTCTATTTAGATACTAAGTTCTCTAATGTTATGGTTATTAAACCATAACATTCGCTCGCAACACGCTTACTTGATGTTAGTATTTTTCGTACGAGTGTTATCTAGTAGACATAGAGCGATGCCAGTTGAGATTGCTAGTATTTTACATAATAAAATAGAGTGAACTCTACATTAAAGTTTTATTAATCAGGTCATGTTTGCTTTGTCGTGATCAGGAACCTTGAATTAGAATAATTTACAGTCGCAAACAACTTTACCTTACTTTACTTAGGTACTTATTTGTATTTTCTTAAGTATAGGGTTAACTGCTTTCGCCTTTCTAAGGGCTATTGACGCTCATAAACTTAAGCGCAATCTAAAGTTATAATTTTGTGACAGTTAAATTACTGTCAAATATTCGTCACTTGAGAAGTTGAGACATCTTGTTAAAGTTGCGTTTGATTTTATTAGACAATTTTATTTCATGAAACTTCAGACTACCATCATACCGATCATAGAAACAAGTCTTCGAAGTTTATGACACTAGCAGAGTCGTAGAGAAAAAGCAAGCGGCGCCATAAATAAAGAAGTTGAAGTTGATTATTAGACGACCTCTGTGGCGCAGCAGGCGTCGTCGGTCCGACCGCAACGCAAGAAAATGAGGGTTCGATTTCCGCGTCGGGAATATGTTTGTATGTTCTGCAGATGTTTGTTCCGGGTGTCTGGATGTTTTATATGTATTATAGAAATACCTATTTGTGTTATGTATTGCATTGAGTATATGAATTGTTTAGTTCCCATTTATAACGCAAGCTCTGCTTGGTTTCTGGCTATGGGGTATTTTTTTACATAATTATAATTATTCATTTATTTCAGATTATCAAAATCCATATATGTAAGTACATAGAAAATAACTATTACACAAGACAACTTAAACACTATACACAATAATACTAAATTAATAAAATGTCACAGCAACTTTAAAATTGAATAAAATTATACAGAAAAATAAGAATTACGAAATCAAAATAACAAATTTTAACAATTAAAATTTGGATAAGATGAAGCCCATTACCACCTGCATCCACCTGTTTTGAATAGGGCAGTCTGTCCGCGCTACAATCATCTGCAGGATTCCGTTGCCGCTGCCTCGCGCACGCTGGAGTAGGGAAACGACTTTTTTGCGAATGATCGCGTGAAAGCCGTCCGTTCGCGCCTCCGCGAACATCCCCGATGCGCTGCAAAAGCGAGGCAGCCGCAACAGCATCCTAAAGATATTGTTGTATTGGACTCGCAAAGAGCTGACAGCCCGCTGGGTGTGGTTTATCCAGAGACTGCTCGAGTAGAAGGACTGGCAGTAAGCCTTAAACAGAGTGATTTTTACTTCTCTCGAGCAGCGAGCCAACCTGCGTGCGAGCATGTTACCCCGGACTGCCAGCGCTCGGCGCTCTCTTTCAATGTCCTCATCATCTTTTAAATCTTCTGTGACAATGTGCCCTAGATATTTAAAACTCCTTACTACTTTTAGAGCCGCACCATTGAGCACAATAGGCGGGACATGGATTGGCCGAACTCTACCACTCTTAAATACGAGAACTTCGCTTTTTTTAGAGTTATACATCAGTCCATGTTCAGCCGCATATACCTCACAGATTCCTACCAGTTGGCGAACAGAGCCCACCGACCGACGGTCCCAGCAGCACTATTATGTAGATAGAGTAATCCTTCTTAGAATAGGGTAAGTAATCCTTCATAGACAATAACATGAACGTTATATAGTTAATTTTATTTTTAAGAATGTGTTATGTTTATTTCATCTGAAATAAATAAATATAATACGTCTTATAAGTACAAATTAACGCGACTTCTGTGGCTCGATGGGCGTAGGTCCGCTAGCGACGCAGGAGGTTGCAGGTTCGATTCCCGCCTTCGAACAAATGGTTTAATAAAAATAATTATCTATGTGAATACTTTATTAAGTAAGTCCATAGTGCAAGCTCTGCGTGGATTGTCCAGTATTGTATATTTATATTTAATTGTGATGCAAGGTACTGTTTACATGCCCTTGCCAATATGTGAAGGTCCTAAGGTAGCTCTCAAGCTTTGTCTTGCCGAAGCATCTCATTATACAAATTGCAATCAAGTTATGGATAAAAATATGAATCATAAGTATTTAATCCAAGCATGGAAGTTAATTTAAATTTAAATTATGCTTCACCATAACCTTATTTGGTTTTCAATTAGGATTAGCAATAGGTATGTTCAGATTGGCTTCAGTATGGGTTTGCACATCACAAAAACAAAAAAGTTTCCGGTTTGGTACAACTGCCTGTTAAAAAGCTCAATAGTCAAAGCTACTATACGTAACAAAGAAGAAGAAGAGTATGAATCTATTAAATCAGTGTTGTTTTTCGGCGGGAGCTTGCGATTTCAAAAGACGCGCTTCACTTTGATTCTAAGAGCCTGTGTGTTTTGGCTTTTTAGAAGCCAAAATGAAGAAAAAAGGATGCGCGGGGAGCCTCCTCCACTGGAGGAAAAGAAGCAGCCGTTCTGGTCGGACTCTGATCAGAGGCGTCTTCTGAGACCGTCACTAAGCTACTCAAGGGCTTGAGCAAAAGCTCGCCCAAGGGATCTGAGAGGTGCAATGTTTTTAGTGGTTTTTAGGTTGCCATGGTATTCGCGTCACCCGAGGACTCTTGTTTTTCTTTCAAAAAACGAAGACCGGCCTTCAATGACCGAGATCATATGTCTCTCTCAAAGGCTCTGAGAGTGCACGGTGTGTCTGGTGTTCTACATCTCATAACTTTCAACAAATATAAAGTTGGCATCACTTTTGACATGGCAAATAATGCCAAAATCTTGCAAAGTCAAAAATTATTACTATTAAATCAGTGTCATAATGTATACTGTGGTCATAATATGAAGCTAATTTCTCCATAAACTCTATAGGGGACGCTGTAAGGTCTTAATGTACAGTACATACCTACATTAAAGGGAACGAAAACTACAGTTTTTTACTTAGAGTATGGAAAAGAAACGAAAACTATAAAAGTTTTCGTAATTTTTGCACACCCCTTACTAACGACTCAAGTAGATACCTAACCTATATTATACCGATATAGATATTTGCTCGTAAAATCATCGAACTCGTGGCAGTTTCAAAGAAATGCACTGCAAATATTTTCTTAGGACTCACGTCAAGGTTGCTTTTCTATTTGATGTAGGTTACCAGCACTGAATATACTCAAACATTTTGTGTTTTTACACGTTGAAATAAATAAGACGTAGTACGCTTGTATGTAGATTAGCTTGTTAGCTTGGGGCTAGATGATGCTGTGTGGATTGTCCAACATTATTATTATTATTATTATGTCACAAAATAAAACATGTTTTGTGACATACAAAGATTTTGTCTCGCTATATAAAACAAGAAATAATTTGCATTTAACTAAATGAAAATCAAAGTAACACTAAAAGGTCAACGACTCAGCTTAATGCTATGGCACAGGGTTGGAAAAAAAACTGTTTTTTTTAAATTTTATAAAACAAACAGTTCAAATTGTTTTAAACAAGTGTTTGTTTTGTTTTTTTTGTTTTTTTTTGTCCTTTTTAGTTTAGGGCATTATTTTAAATTAATTCGACCTATAATGTTTCATTTCCAGACTAGATCTTTTGACTTTTCAAATTTTCTATAGTAAAATAAATATTGACAAAAAACGATCAATGGATAAACATTTATTTTATGTTGCGTATCTCTAATCACTACTAAACGATTTACATTCACCCTAAATGTTTCCTAGCAGGACTATACCGGCGGGGAAATACCTATAAACTATAAATTCTATTCTATGAATAGGGGCACCCCGAATATTTATTAATTAGTGATGGGCCGAATGTGGTTTGAACCGAATACGAATTTCGGCCGAACATTCGGTAAAAATCAAAAATGCCGAAGTTCGGTTTTTATTCTGCACTTATATGGTAACAACTAACAAACAACAATAAAATATACCTATAAGTAATTAATATATTGAATTTTCAAAAAGTTTATTTGATTCAAATCATAAGACTTCCTAATTTAATAAGAACTTATTGAATTTGATTTTTTAATTCTAAAACTTAAGATTGAAATGTCGAAAAAGGAAACTGATAATGACAGTTAGTTACTTGATTAATAAATAAATTACTATGATTTTAAATTATGTAAAAGGCTTATTTATTTAATCAGGTATGAGTGAGTATGACAGATTTGATTTTTTTTATGTTTTATTAATCTTAAAATCAAAATTGTGCAACTATTTCACTCTTTTCTTATACCGAATGTTCGGCATTTCAACCGAATTTCGGAAGAATGCCGAAGTTAGGCCCATCCCTAATATTTATATTTAAATGAGGGGAATAAAATAACCACTATTCCATTCGACAGCCATCCATTAGGGACTTTCCTTACGGGACTTTCATAATCATCATCATCATCATCACCAGCCTATAATAGTCCACTGCTGGAGGAATCACAACGGGACTTTACCGGCGGGGAATTACTTAATATGAATTCTATAAATACGAGTGCCTTTCTTTCCCACATTTCATTTCATTATTAATTCTGCGACTGATAACACCTCATAAAAATGTCAACTCCAGGACGCAAAAAGCATGCAATTTGGGAACAATTCACATCGATCCCCCAAGAAAATACCACACTGAAGACCAATGCAAACGCACCCTGCGTTGCAGAAAATGTAAGAAAGAACTAGTTGGACTTGTGAAAAGAATGGAGGCACACTTCCAGCAATGTAGCACCACCACCGGTTCTAACACTGACGCAAATCTTGACGCGGACAGGGACGTGGAGGAGGAGTTGTTGAGTGATGCTGGTTCTTCCCGATCTTCAGATAATTCTTCTGCTACACCCACATCTTCTGTTACTACTCTTCAATCTAAAAATGCCAGTACCAGCAGCAGCGCGAGCGTGAACATTTCAATGAAAAGATTTATTATTGCTACAAGTCAAGAAGATAAGAAGAAAATTGATTTACAATTATCTCGTTATATGTTTGCTACTAACACGCCTTTTAACCACGTAGAACACCCAGAGTTACTGAAATTAATAGAAATTTTACGCCCAGGATATAAACCTCCAAACCGCAAACAAATTGCTAGCAAGCTACTCGACGAAGTCTACAACTCGACTCAAGAAGCCGTAAAAAATGAATTGAAAAACAAAGTTGTTAATCTGGCAATTGATGGGTGGAGTAATGTCAGGCAGGACTCGATAGTTTGTGTCTGTGTTACCGATGTGTTGACAGACTCAACTCATTTAATTGATACAATAGACACAGGAGCCGAAAGCCATACAGCTGACTACTTGGTTAAAGTTACTACTGCGGCAATAAAACAATGTGAAACTTACAAGTATGAGACGAGATTTAGCCCAACAGGAAGAACTAGCTTCTCACGAGGATATACTTACATACGGCTGTTCATCACACATATTAAACCTTCTAGCAAAGGATTTGAATGCAGAAGATATTACTGATAAAGTTAAGTCGATAATGCGGTACTTCAAATACACTCACTTTGCATCTGCCAAATATAAAGAAGCTGGTGGAAAAGCAATTGTTATACCACAACAGGTACGGTGGAACACAATGGCTGACTGCTTAAAAGTGTTATTAGAAAATTGGCATATAATGTCAGATATATGCTTAAATCATTCAACTGCTATAGATCTGTCAATTTCATTGAAAGTAAATGACATGGCGCTGAAGCAACAAGTCCAGGCTCTCTACAAAAAACTGGAAAACATCGCAGTTACACTTGACATCTCCCAAAAGACATCCTGCTGTATTGGCGAAGTGACTGAAGCATAGATAGAGCTTAAAAATATGTTTGAGGGAGAGAATGTACGACTGCGTGAGACCGAGTATTCATTGGATGATTTAAGGAAGTTCAAAGCTCGTTATGAAATGGCAATGTCTCCAGCTCATTTTGCAGCAAACTTACTACATCCTAAGTACAGGGGTGAAAAACTCACGAGTGAAGATATTTCTGAGGCTTTATTATTTATAGAAGCTTATCACAAAGAGGCGATGCCCTATGTTGTTAAATACAGGGCAATGACAGATCCCTTTCATAACTTTCTATTTGAAGATCATGTAGTAAATCAGGTCGGACCTCTCGAATGGTGGCAGTCATTAAAAAAACAAATTAATGGTCAAACAATGAACTTAGTGGCTCAGCTTCACACTGCTGTAGCTTCAAGTGCTGGAATTGAAAGACTGTTTTCAACATTTGGATTTATTCATTCTGACGTACGAAATAAACTGGGTACAGAGAAAGCTGCAAAACTTGTTACAGTTTTTAAATACCTTAATAAGGAAAAGAAAAAATAATTGTTATCTTGATCTTGTCATATTGTCTTACTCTCTCTCCTGACTGACATGACATGACAAACAATTTTGATTTTATAATGTTTATTAAATATAGGTAATTTTGTTTGTTATAATTTTGTTTTTGATTGATTTTAAATTGAAATTTTTAATATTCTATACTATCTAATGCATGTTTCAAAAATACGTGTTATCTTATCCCATTACCCATATAAATCCTGGTACTTGGTAGGTACTTAGATCTTTGTTTGACTGAATAAATAACTTATCAAAAAAATATTACTTTCATTTTATATCATTCATTCGCAATGAAAAGTAGTTTTAAAGCTTGTTTTTTTCTCATCGTTTTATACAATGTTTAAAACTTGTTTTAATCTGTGTTTTTAAACGTGTGATAAAAAACACGGTTTAAAATCAAACTGTTTTAAACATGTGTTTTAAAACCATTTGTTTTAATCATGCCAACCCTGATGGCATAAGTGCAATAGCAGCGCTGGTTTTTCAGCGGTGCCAGGGTACTTAATACAGCACTACTCGCAGTACAGATCACATAGCTTTACAGAAACACTAGCGGTCCGCCCCGGTTTCCCACTTAACTCGCAAAATTTTATATCGGTATGTCAAAGCAATAATAAAAATTTCTCGTATAGCGGGTTTGATTTCCGGTTCAACCATGTAACTTTTAAAAATCTATGACTGGAGTGTAAATTATTTCTATATTAAAATAATATCTCCTTTCAGTAAAATGTTCCATCTACAATATTTAAGGTATTCCCTCCATGTGGCATAGCCGTGGGACGCCCTGTATAGTAAACAAAGCATGCATATAGCTCAACTCTTATTACATTTAAGATTAACAAAATAACCTAAAGGAAAGAGAGTGTATGAGAGAAGAAGATAATAAATGAATTACCTACGTTATTTAGACAGAATGCGCAAAATATTTACTGTTAACCACCCAAGAACTCTAAGGTGTAGGTTAATTATATTAACTGGGTACCCACATGATTCACAAGTTCAATAAAATAACGCTGATTCATTTATTCGATACTTTCGCATTGACGTACATAGATTGTTATTGTTCATTTTATAGTTTTATGGTGAGATTTTGAATTTAACCGGCTTCGACTTAAAACCACAAAACAATATTTGTACCTACATTCTATATACAGATTAATTTAATTGACGTTATTTCGTAAGTTTCCTTAATGTTAATAAAGGATTAAAAATTAAACAGGTGATTAATAAAACCCAAACGTCACTAAAGACCTAAAGGTATGAACGGTATGTCTAAAAAAAATTCATTATCATAATCAGACCACTTTAGTCTACCCATAATCAAAAAATGTCAGCTGCTGAATATCCTAAAACTCCAATAAATATCCAAAATCGGCAATATTACTTACCTATATTAAATATTTTATAACCAATATTAGTCAATTTAAATGCGTAGAGTAAAACCTTTATAAACAATGAAAATTATGATAAGGTAAATCACCAAATTAGGACTGGTAGATACAATTGAAACAACTGAGCTTACTGCAGACTGTTGCAAAGAAAATACAGGAAGCTCAACTGATCCATATCAATACTAGTCGGAACGCATAGATAAATATATATCTCATTATATACCGATATTATGGTTACTTTGATAGCGTAGGTAAGTCTTTCAAATTTAACTTAAGGTTGCCCTTTTTAGCCACCAAACTCTATTTTCGTATTCCGTAACTATAGGTACAAAGTAAAACTATTGCAGATGTATTCGAAAAGCTTATAATAAGTATACCCATAATGCAATCTCTGCTTAGCTTGTCTTGTCTAAGTGCTTATTTTGTAAGCCTAAGGATTGCCTAAAGAAATAAAGTTATTTAATATGAATCTGAATGTCTTGGGGCTAGATAATGCTGTGTAAATTGTCCAGCAATATTTATTTATTTAAATAAAAACAGTAAGAATTTAGATAAAAATATACTAAATAAAACCCGTGATTATAAAATTCAAAACAAAAAGGAATGAGTAATCCAACTTGTTATCATTCTAAAGAGCGACACGTATTTAAGAAAGACATCTCGGATACGATCTGTCCAATTTGGGGCCTCCAGGAATAAAGGTCCTGTTAGAAAATGGCTGTGACTCATTGAGAGAGTTTCAAAGGATGGTGTATGAATCACCTCTAAATTGGAGCGATTGTTTTAGATCTGTATCTATTGCGATCACTCCTATATAAAAGTAGGGGATCATCATCAGACCATTTTAGTCCACTGATGGACTTATGCCTCTCCTAGTGAGCCCCATAGCGCCCTGCCTTCAGTTTGTCTTTGGTATTTTCGACGACCTATGTGGTGCAGTGGACGAAGATCCGCCGAAGCACGCAGAAGATTGCGGACACAGTTCGATGAGGACACAAATATTATGTATGTTCTGATGATTGTTCTAGGTGTTCTGGTCGTTTTCTATGTAATGATAAAAATATCTGTCTATGTATTTATTGTATTGTATTAAGTATGACAGTCATCTAGTAACCATAAAACAAGCTCTTTTTAGCTAAGGAATAAATGAATCTGTGGTCTACTTTCGTTACGAAATTTTGTTTTGTTACGTCTGATCATACTCTTATCGAAGGATTGCGTAAATTTCATACAAAGTTGAGCTGCTTTGAAACTTTTGAATGATGATAGTATTTTTAAAACATTGACACTGAAATTTCGGTTCTTAGAATGGCTTTGTAAATATGCATAAAAAACGGAGCTATAAACTCATAAGAAAATGGCTGAATGGTATAACTGTCAAGTAAATACCTACATAGTATAATTAAGAAATATATCTTAATTTTATGAATAAAAATCAATATTCGTATCAAACTCGTTAACTGGTTTTATAAAATAAGACGGAATTTGAAAACAAAGATTCTGATATTCTCATTATACCTACGAGTAGGTTCCTATTATAATAAAAAAATTTCGCCATCTTACTTTTTCTATTTTCATACGACTCAATCATAATACACATACACTATGAATAACATTCGTACGTATTTAATAAGGAAAATCTATTTATTATGTCCACAAACATAATTAAAAAGTAAGTCACTATTTATATGTATGGCCTGATGGACGCAACATGATCGGATTAAGTTTGACAACCGGACTGCAGATGTAAGAACTAGAGTAGGGCTCTAGTATCAATAGATCTGTGACCTAAATGTAAGAAAAAGTAAAAGGCAAAGCTTTTAAATATTTACCTACTACTGAAATAAGCCGTGAATATTATCCTCAAAACTTATAAGCCACCATTACGTATTCTTCATTTAAGTCGTGCATGAACTCAAGAATTGAAATAATAAAGATAAGCTAATGACGCTCGCCGTTGGCTTTCAGGAAAGGAAACTAAACTATGCCGCACAAAATTAGGACAGGCCAGTACCTATGCTGCCTGTGAATCATTCTCGTAGGAATCAAGTGGGATGAACTTGCGGAGGCTTTTATTGTGATTGTGGTTTCGATGATTTGTGCTAGCTGTGATCATTTTTTTCGATTAAAAATTCGATAAAATATGTACTTTATAAATGAAAGTACTTTAGATTTATAATGCAACGAAATATAGTTGGTATTTACTAGATTTAATTGCATTCGTTCCTATTCATCGTCCAGCGCAGCAAGCGAAAGTCCACCTACGTAGGTTGCGGGTTTTATTCCTGCCTTGGGACATGTATATGTGTAGCTTTTGCAGATTTGTCACAGAACACCTGTTTACTGTGAACGAGTATCCTAAAAAATATCTATAATTATGCATGTCCGTACCTACATATATCTGCTTACTTCGGGACTAGAAGATGAAGTGTAGATTGTCCATCATATCTATAAATTATTTTATTCCACATTTACGTCTCTCCTAATATTATGATAGGTTAGACTGCAAAAAAAGCTACAGGTTTCTGCAGAAAGATTTTAAGCGACCGGCAACAAAAAGTTTAAGTCTCTTACCATCAGATAGAGATTGACATGACACATTTTCCTTGTTGTATTCTGGTTATTAAAGCTTTTAGGGAAAATCTTGTAGGTACGTGCACTTTTATGACAAAAGTTTAACGATTTCTCTCTAACAACTACATTGTTTGCATATTCACGGCGTAATTCAGAAAAGGTTCAAAATGCACGGTAGAAACAAATAAAAAACATAGTAAAAGTCACTTTGTTTTGTAAAATAAAGCGTTATTTTTGACAGTCTGTATATTTTAAGTACATTTAGTTTGTAGACAGAACTTAAGTTCAAAGGTAAATGGAATGTTCAAGTGATTTGGTGTTCCACGTATGTGAGGGAGATCTGGTTATGTTAATTAATAAGAGCAAGTTTTATATTGTAGGTGTGACGATCGGACGATCGTCATGGCAGGTTTTACCGTGACGTCTCTGCTAAATCTTCAAAAAGCCTGGAAGGGAGGCAAATGAGTCAAAGTAGTTTTAATAACAGGAAACTTCTTGGGAATAATATTTAGGATTGTAGTTTCTTGTTTATTTCCTTAGTCTATTAGTAAAATAATTAAATAATGCTGCCATTCCATCTAGCCCCAAGCTAAGAGCTTGAGTTGTGGGTACTAGATGACTAATATACTTAATAAAATAGATTGCATAGATAGATATTTTTTATTATACATAGAAAACAAGCCTTCGTTATGTCAATTCAGTGTGAAAATACTTAGATTTTTGGGCTCTTACCTCAGAGATAGTAAGTTACTACAGCAAATTTACTGAAGCAAGTAGGTTTAGATTATTTTACTTTCATCATATCTTTCTTTATAAGTCGGAGTCGCCCAGAATTATTTGTTGAGCAACCCGTTACAGACTTTAAATAAATTCCATTGTAAGATGTAATACTAGCTTTGGAATGGGCGATTTTGCATTGATCAGATAGGAAGACCTTATTATTATTGTATCTGATTTATATGATATTGGGCCATATAGGGGTTCACTATCTACCCAGTCCTTTGGGAGGCATGCGTAGCACTAGCCACCTAGTGTATATACGAGAGTTAATCTAAAGTTAGTTAATCCGTGGCAACCCATGAAACACCCGAAGATAATGATGATTATTATTACTAGGTGCCTCTACTTCCAATGGAAGATTAAAGATGAAATTCTATAGGAAAAACAGACGTGATTCATTCAAATGCCTCCCCAAGTGGGTAGACGATAAGAGCACACGTGGTCTTAGAAAAACGGATTGATTGGTGTGTTGTCTACTTCGTAGATATTTCTAAACGACTGACAACTGATAGTGACATACCGTACTGAATACACTTATGATGCAATAATGGTATCTGAGTTATAGTTGATTTTAGGTTTTATTGAAAAAACTTCAATTGATTGGTATTGTGGCTATCTACTTAATATAAGTATATTTGGAAACAACTGCCTACTTATAGTGTGACGATCGTACTGAACACACTATAATGCAATAATGGCATCTGAATTGTGGTTGATTTAAGGTTTTACTGAAAAAACTTAGATTGGTGTTGTATCAACCTACTTAGTAAGTATTTGGAAACAACTGATAACTTATAGTGATGTACCTGAATACACCTATGTATGATGGCACAATGGCATCTGAGTACAACTCAGATTGATGTTAGGTTTTATCGATAAAAGTGAAAAAAACATCATAAAAATTCTAAGAGACTCTGTAAGGTCTAGCGAAGTAGTTTTTACAATCTTATGAAAACGAGATAATTATGACATTTATATGCAACGGGTTCAGGATAACTTCCGGTTCTTAATAATTAACTAGGCAAGCATTTAAGTCGAATCTTGTTATAATAATAAGAAGGCGGGTAAGCAGTATTTTAATTCAATTAGATAAGCAATTACCCCTCAAGATTGCGAAACAATGTTTGTGTAATTATAGTGAGAGGATTTATTTCTATGATCGAAGGATGTGTCAGGAAATGGCGACACGCGATTCGTCAAAAGTGTTATTATCGATCAATTATGAGCTTAACATGTCCTTTTGCACTGTTATTCTTGACTTTCAGACTTGGACACAAAAAATAGTAAACTACCTCTACAGATTCAATACTTTTTATATAGGAAATAGTTTTATTCAATACTAGCGGTTCGACCCGGCTTCGCACGGGTATAACAAAAATTTAATTTTTCATACGTAACCCAAACTTTTTTGAAATATTCTTTAGCCAATGTTCATCACGGAAAATTAGGATTCTAATGGTTAATTTATAGATTTATAAAATCGGTCCAGTAGTTTCGGAGACTACTCAATTCAAACAAACAATCAAATCTTTCCTCTTTATAATATTAGTATAGACAGATAGTATGCGAAGCCTTACGATGATATTTATTACGAAAATTAGGATTCTAATGGTTAATTTATAGATTTATAAAATCGGTCCAGTAGTTTCGGAGACTACTCAATTCAAACAAACAATCAAATCTTTCCTCTTTATAATATTAGTATAGACAGATAGTATGCGAAGCCTTACGATGATATTAACTTACTTTAGAAACAATGGAATATTGTAATGAAACACCAAAAAAGAGCTTTCTAGAAATATTGATTTTCATTTGTTTACAATGATTTTGCTAGTGTTTACTTTTGAGTCATCGAATTTATATGATAGGAGGAATGAGTGTGTAGGGGGTAAGGGGTGGATTGAATCACCGACCTTCACCTACATGGTGGGTTAATGTATTAAACTGCCGTAATCCAGGTTTCAGAGAAAAATGCTTTATCGAATCCTTATTATTTCAATGCTTTCACGGATTTCATGATCATTACTCACGGTTTAATAAGTTCCTTTGAATTTGATTCCAATCGTAAAGTTGATATGTTCGTAGGAAATATACAAATGCTTCCAGAAATTAGAGAATTGTTTTACAGCACAAGGTCACAATGACATGTAATAAAGGTAAATTTGTTAACTACATATTCTACTATTTGACAGAACAAGGCACCGTCTATTACCACTTTCCTAAAATTTCAGAGCATGGATGATAAATTGTCTGATCATGACTAAGCTCTGGTATGCTGCTGGTAAGATGTACGGTACGAAGGTACATAAACAATAATTTATTTGCTTCTCAAAAACACATAATATAATTCGAATAATATAAACATTTAACTTATATATGTATAGATGGATAGAAAATACTAGATACAACAAAATGCAAGAGAACATTACAAACAGATATGCTTAAAGTAAAGGAAGTATAAAGGGCTTATAATAGGAGGAAAACAATGCAACAAAATATTATTAAAAAAATTGTGACTGTGCTATGAAGTTACCCTGGTGTGTCCACCTGGTGTTACGTCCCTACAGCTGCATGAAATCTAGCTTAGGATACACACTTCACGTGGATTCCACTCATTATTTTATAACCAAGCACTTCCTTAAAAAACAATAGGAAGTTACTATCTCCGTAGAGAAGTTGGCATGTCGTCAAGTTAGCACATGGCCGCTGAAGGGCAGACTACTCATAAGCATAATACAATTGACCTCGACTTCGTGGTGACCTCACCACCACCAGGTTCGCCACCACCAGCCACCCCCAGACCGAGTTGCCAGCTTTTTGTACATTTTGGCTAGACCTAGTCAAAATTTACTTCGTTAGCTTGTAACTGAAATAAATAAGATCCAGGAAATATTTTAAATCGATTTTAGCGATTCATTTCCCTGAATTAAAAGTGAAAAATATACAAACTGACCATTCAATAGTTCTAAGAAGGAATTTACATAAATATGATTTTTTTTTATTACCTACCTCTTAACTCATGCTGATTATATTTTATGCTTAAGTTCTGGATGTTAGGAGTAACATTAATCTCTATTTTATCTTTAATGACTTTTTTCAATATTATTTATATCAGTGATATTTAACCACAGAAGTGTGTTACTGACAAATTTACCTTCAACGAATCGGTACTATTAAGCTGGTAACCCACTGCAGTATTCGGCGTTCCAAAAAGCCACCCCAAGCTTTAGTCACCGGCAGAAGACAATGCCTTTGTCACTGCTTCTACGAAGGTTGTATGGCCTGACAATGACTGTAGAGTAGCCACGTCTTGTTAACAGCGAAAGGAAATGTATGATCGATGCCTGATTATGATTTGATTATCGTTACGGGGAAAGGGTGAATAATGTCCTGGGGTTTTTTCTTTTGGATCGTTTGATAATGTTTCTAAACTATATATACATATAACAATGAAAATTATACATCATAAGCAAATAAGACAAGTGCTTTATTTTTATACAATACGTATTTTTTTTAAACTTGTTATTTGGAGAGGTTTTCCCCTAAATAAATATCACTCTCATATTTTTTTTATAATTACTGACTTCTAGGTATACCTAACTAATAATCTACTTAGAACTTAATTACATGGATATAATTTAAAATAAACTACTGCGACAAAGCATATACTTGTTCCACGTGGTACGGAGTACCGCCAATGTAAATAATGTAACGAATACCTACCTATATTATGTATACCTATATAATATAGGTAAATAATGAGTTCGAAGATCGATTTAAATTATGGAACATAATAACGTTTTTCAGAAAATCATTATAGTAATTTAGACGCCCATTTGCACTAAGTTCCTCGTTTGTCATAAGTATCTTGTGCGTATTGAAATTCAAAGAACTTTGTATGGAAATTCCTGTAGAGACCAATCAAATATTTTCCTCTTGGAACTGTTAACTTTATACATCACGAAAAGCATACATACTTACATCTAAAAGTGCTGAATAACTTTTTTCTAATTATACACATACTAACTACCTCAAAAACCAAATATACCTACTCGTACCTTATAAAAAACTTAAATCACCTGCCGATATTGCTCTCGAGTGTAATAAGCAAAAACTATAATTAATAAAAGGGAGGTTATTGTAATTGTGTTGTCTGAAAAATTCATAGAAATATAAGAAAAAGCACAGAAAGTTTGGGTAAAAATATGCAAGCTAGGCGGGCGGAGGTTCTAAGGGCCGTGTATGGGAGCGATAGCGTTGGGCGGTGGGGGCAAGCTCTGCGTTATAAGCGTGGGCCGGCGGCGCGGCGCACACTCATCCAAACACGCGCACTGCGATAGGTCGCGCCGCTCGAGGGCGCAACGATCGCAGACCAAACCCGCGATCGCACACATTTTCTTTGAAATTCAACGAACATTGCAAAGAAAAGTGAAAACGCGGGACAATCGGTGACTGAAAGTGTCTGTGATTTACCAATCTTTAACACATTGATTTCTATATTTTGTCGATAATTCGGTAGTTATAGATCCTCTTCGTGTTCCACTAGTGAGGCGTACACGGCGTTTCAAGTAGTGAGGATTGCGTAAACTGATAACTGGAATACTTCAACAGGTGAGTTTCAGTAGACATCCTTCATCCTATCTAATTCCTAATCACTGTAAACTGAGATTAGGAAATCTTAACATTTTCCAACTGCGACTTATTTCTTTTCAGGAAAGCATGAAAATTTTCCAAAAGTAGGATAACTAAATATCAGGCTTTCCTGAACAAATCTGAATCAACAGATTTTGGTTTAGGTTTCAAGCTACTGAGATAAACGTAAATTTTTACTAATGATCATTATTTTTGGTTAGTAAACTGCGTAAGCCCTCGCACTTTTATTTAATTTCCTAATGACCATTTTTTTTATCCATTTTTTTGGTAGGATTAATTACAAAACAAAAACATAGATAAAGACTACATCTATCATATGACAATATGTCAATAATTTATTATAATAAGACGTTGTTGCAAATATTTCCTTCATTGTTTTCCTATACAGGAAAATTACACGTCTTACCTAGTACGTAATTTATATCTACTTCCAACTGTAATCACGTCTCAATACAATCAAACATAGGATTATTATGCCTAGAGCCATTTTATCCTTCCACAATGTACTTAGAAGATAATTTATGCACCCAGTTGATATGAAAATGATAAGAAAATACCTCGTACAAGGCACACTGCACTGTCAAATCTAATATTATGAAGTTGAGTAAAACAAAAAAATTTGGCCAGAACAAACATTAATTTCATTGGAAAATCTGTGCAATAATCGAAATCTGTTTCATTGCCGGTTTGGTGTCATGGTCATTGTGCTCTGACATTGTCGTAACCAGCTACGGTACACTAGTTCTGGCATTTTGGGCGTACTAGACTAAGCAAAACTAATTTATAATTCTAATTGTGTTCAAACAGAAACCAAAATATATCCTCTTCGTATCAAACTTTCAGCAGAAAAATAAATGACGTAAAATTATTAAGGTATAGATGAACTAAAACAAAACTTTTGTATTTAGTCTAAAAGAAAAGCGATATCAAGGCGTCGTAACGTTATCAGATAAAGTCGGATAAGAGCATTATCTCACTGATAGCACTTGATCTACGTGAACTCATTCTTTGTGAATTCCTTTAAAAAGGCGGTTTTATGTGCAATAAGCATTTTTGGTACACCTGGGAAATTCAATCCAAAATAGACAAAGTTAGGTACAAATAGGTATATAATACTTGTAAAATGTATAATCTCTAAACTTAAAACAGGATACAATATAGAGTTTATGAGATTGATGATGATGTGCCAATAATATAGGAATTTTGTAAAATAGTAATTTTGACGCTATGTTGATCAGTGAAATATTTGGCATCTAAAAACAGTTCAAAAGGAATCATGGAAAAGTATCTCATAAAATTCAGTGTCTCTTCAAGGAAGGCGTAATCGTATGTAGATTTTTAAATCCTTATTGCTTTTTCAATTTGTAATGCAAATAATCGGTTGTCATGTCAGTAACGATGTGTAAACAAACAACTGTGCTTTGACCACGGTCGTGTGAGTCATCTGTAATCTGTGTTCCGTAGCGGGCCGAGAACCCGAACTTGACTTTACTTTGTCTCTAACCTACCATTGTTTGGCCTATTACGGTTAGGTTGGCACACATGAATTTAACTTTTTGTTGCCACTAATTATGCGAATACCTACTTTTGACAAAGTAGAAACATTTCTGACTAGCTTTACTCGCAGCTGCTTGCGCAATATTTTGACTAACAGCCTGCATAAACCCAAGTAAAAAAATTACTTAAATATAATTTACAATTTCCGAATACGTATACTAACTAGACGTATTAAACCACCTAGACTAGACTAGACTACATAGAGGCACATTGTGAATTTATTACTTAACATCAGGTAACATCTACTACGACTACGTAACTAGTTTGGGTTAATAAAGTCCAATGCAATAATACCGTAAGAGATATACCTGACCGCATCACAGAATTTAAAGAAAATTAATAAGAATAGAGCAATCATGTTAGAAGATAATGTGATGTCGCATACCTAAATGAACATCAATGGTCATTATGTGTTAGACAGGTCGATTAGTATTGCTCTCTTGGATCCGGAACTAGGAAGGCACCAGGGTCACCGGCTGCGAAACAGTCTGCACACGTAACCCTCGCGAGAGCAGAAGTCTCATTTGGATGCGAAGCAGTCCCCACCTCGAGAATAGCATAGACAATCAACGTATGATGTCAAACTCCAAGTTTAAGGGCATGGAGGTTTTATGTAATGAATTTAGTAGAGTCCAGTAAATGAAATCCTTTACTCGAAAAATGACGGAATTGTTGGATGATGTGGTAAAAGAAGGGTAAAAGGTATTTCTTTAACAATAAAAATGTATGGTGACTTAACTTACCACATATTTTGGCATTGGCACGCCTATTAGGTACAATTGAAACAATTTTATCGTAGAGATAGCGACCACTTGTTAAATATGTGGGTCATTTCGTGGCTAGGCAATAAAACAAACACGTGCGAATTGAAATAGACAACAGAAATATGTACATAATCATAATCTTCCGACTGGTGTTGTGATGGATCAATTGAACCACATGTAGATTGTTTGCAACAGTCTGCAGTGAGCTCAATTGTTCTATTTGTAAATACTAGTTCTATTTTGGTTATTGAATTGCATTGTTTTTGTTAAAATAAAAGACTTTACCCATCACAATATAAATTTAATGGGTAGGTATTATCTAAATAATACCTATAAAAAGGAAAACTTCGTTGATTATAAAAAAAAAATATATATACTAGTAGACTACAAATAAAGTAAAAACGACTATAATAATAATAACCCAATCTCACAAGGTTTATATGTATGATATAAAATTTAATGAATATTAAGAGTTTATTAATAATGAAGAAATATCCAATATATATGTACAAAGACATACATATTATAAAAAGGAAAATAATAATATTCAAGATGAGCCTTACTGTACAAGCAGATAGATATTCAAATTATATAGGAAGCCGGAATCCGAATCAAATTGCAGTAGGATGTTATCTGGTGAATCACCAAAGATTGATTACAGATGACGTGTCAAAATGACCCCTGAAACTAAAACTAAACTGCTCGTGATATTACGTTCGTCATCTTTTGATAATACATCTATACTAATATCATAAAGTGGAAAGATTTGATAGTTTGTTCGTTTGAATTGAATAGACTAGACCCATTTGAAAGAATTCATTGGAATCCTTCATTATCCCTGATTAACGTATCTATAGAATATTTTCAATAAAGTTAGGGATAGGTATGAAAATTTCAATAATGTAAGCCAACGTGTAAAAATTTATAATATTTGCATTTTTTCTAAACTTGCGAAGCCTGGGCGAGGCGCTAGTACTTGATGAAGTAGTTTAAATATCATTCGCTACTGGTTTGTTTTGACCCGCAAAGTAAAATAGATCGTTATTATTTTCCTTAAAATAGGAGCATTGTATTTTACTCGTATGTTCAGAAATTTATTCCAAATAAAAATATGTAAAATATACGTCCATATTTTTGTTATGCTCTACCGGTGTTATTTCAGCCTTTTGGAAGGTTGCGAGCCGATACTTATGACCCCTTTTTTGTTTCAGATTCATTATCTTCGTTGGTTGTGCTCGAACATATCTATCACAAAAATCAATGTTTATCAACCAAGACTGCATCAGACTTGGCTAAGAGAAACATTAGAATAAGCCTAAAAGTAATGGTTCAAGTGACAGTATTATTATCAAGAAGAATGGCGTTTGTTAGCTTTAGAAGTACGTTAAGGATATGGACGGCGATGGCAGCCTTGATTCTTCTGACGAGGAGTAGCGCAGCGCCCGCCTTCAACACCGACAAAACAATGGTGAGTGAACTTCTTTATCTGCAAAACAAATACACAAACATCCAGTAGACTCATCAAGTCTCTGAACTGTGTTTTGATGGTGACATTGAGATGGATTTGTCAGACATAGATTATTAGATAGAAAATCTTTATTGCAAGCTTAACAAAACCATTATAAAACAAAATAAAAAGAGCGTATTTCTTGGATTGAACGGGTTTATTTCTGTAAAGTCTGGAAAGAGAAGAGTGAACAACAAACTGTGCACTTAACGAAAAAAAACATTGATTAATCTTATCTCAAGAATCGGATATGACTTGTTAACTTAGATTATGAGTCAAAGTTTCTAAGAAAGGACGTAGAACGGAACTTAATCGCATACGCTAGTAGCTAGTAGAGGTGCGACAGATACCACTCATTCATAAAACCACTTCTTATCCAACCAAGATACGTTGGACGCCTTTCGCAAAAACACAAGAACATTTTGTTTGCCTTCTCGTTTAATTTGCGTAACACATGAATCATACACACTTCAGATGTGTTTACTGAGGTACCTCCTATACGAGGATTGGTCATTCATTATGATATTTCAATCCGTGCTTACGTCACTGTAGTGTATTTATTAATTATTTGATAGCTAGAAAAACCATATTATTTATTCATTCGGTCGGAATATTACTCAGTTTTGTGCACTTACTGGTCTAGGATAAAACCATTGCCCTCTGTTAATATTTTTGCAAAATAATTGTATTGAGTACATTTCGTTGGCGTAAGCATTACTTCAAAACTGTGCTAAAGCCTGTTAATCACATTGAAATTATGTAGAACACAAAATATGGAGAACACACCAAGTTTTCAGGTTATTGAAAACGAAAAATTCTGTCGGGTCCATAAATAAAAAGGTCCTTAATAAATAAAGCTAACACTCAAATCATCTAAGGTATTCAGAAGTAACAAAGAATAAGGAGCCAATGAAGGCGTACACCTCACACATGTTTTCAACATTTGTAAAACCCACGCTTCCGCAACAAAATTTTCAGAGCACCTTAGTAACGAATGAATCACCTTGCTAAAGAGACAGAAGGGGGTTTTGAGAGGAAGTTCGAGCAATAAAAATAAGGTTTCTTGGAATTGCACGATGATTCACAAACCAGTCGGCAGTCGGTCGCTTGCCATCAAGTTCTAGGTCATAGAGCACCGTAGAAGCAAGTAGGTGCAAGTACATATCAAGTAGCTCATGCGTTAAATGTCATGGTAATAAACGCTAATTGAAAATCGCTATTCATAAGTCTTGATTCACAGATTTTGATCTGGCGCATGGCGTCTTCTACAACTTGTGTCAGTCGGCATTTGACTTGGTACCTATTTACTGAATCATTTTGATACAGTCTCAGAGCTGATTATATAACTAACTACTTTGAATTAGTTATTCCATGATCATGGCGCATGAAACTGTGATGTGAAATAGAAAAACCTAAAACTCTTATCATTGTTAGGTAGTCTCTCTCCGTCTCCGGAGACTCCGCCTCAAGTACTGATTCTTTGAAAATGTGTAAAAAAATTACTGTCAGTTACTTTAGATGAATATAAATCTGAGTTGCTCAAGAGATAAGCCTAAATCTGAATCTTTTCGTTCGAATATTCGAGGGAAATTACTTATGTATGCGTAGGCGCAGCGCATCAGCATTGCCTTACAGCGCGACAATGGTAAAAGGTTTTGATATCAACAGTTTGCAGTTAGCTCAATAAATTAAATGGTAAATACTAATTCAATAAAAAAAATCCGAAGTACACGCTATAGGAACAATTTAGGTTCAATGAAGATCACTAAAAATAATCTTGTTGGCCTTACACTCGTAGCCTTCGCGATAATCCTCTTACAAGTAGGTATAAGATGATGTGAAGATAGATTAAAATCAAGTAAAAACAAAAACCGGTCGGCTTGGGTTTACCGCCTGTGGTGAAGACTGGTTCAAGACCTGTGATTAGGAAATGAACGGCGCGAACTAATTGACAGGGAATGACCATCAATACCTAAATGATAAGGAAAAACCATTGTTGACGTCCTGGTTGACGCGAGACAAAGTCCAGCTCACTGTTTATACGTTAAACGTTATTCCTTGTCCATGGTGAAGAAAACACTTCTTCTTAAAATTTAAGTGACAACTTGATTTTGATTGAGATTAGAATATTTGAAAATAATATATACCTTAAAATTTGACTTGTAAAAGAGCTTATTTTTTAAGTCTAAACAGTTTTAATTTATCATTTCTGATGTTCATAGTTTCTAAGGCGCGAAAACCAATTCTCAAATTGAAGCTTATCGCTCTATGGTAGGAGTATTGAAATGCTGAAATCGTTACTAAGCTACGCTAGGGCGGAACGACAGTCGTGCGAAGCGCATTGGTTACGGTCACGAAATCATAACTTGTACCTGCAGTGGCAAGGGGCATACAAAACAAGCTTGTTGATACAGATTTATTTGTGGGTCATTGTACTTACACGTGACAAACATTTGTAAGGAATTGTCACCGGCCCGGCATTTCCTGCATTTGAAACAGGCACTGTTATGTTTGAAGCCCTTAAATGGGGGGGTCATTCTCCTCGCAGATATTCGAACAATAGGCGGCCAGAAAGCGCCAATAAGCTCTTTGTTTGCATCATTCCTACATGTGTTGATAATATGTTATAAAAATTCGTATCATGTCCCACCCGTCGTGACATCTCTCGTAAAATTTCCTCTGACTGTTTTGAACAATGAACCTGTGGAGCTAGCCCTCGGGTTGTTCAACCGAAAACACCTGCAAATAAATCAACACAGATTATTTTTATTTCTGTGGACATAAAAGATTTTGCGACAGCCTAGTTTATTAACATTCAAGTAGCATGCGTTATCTTTGGACAGGTATTTGTAGTAACAGTGCACATTCCTAACTGTGAACAGTTGGGAAGAATTCTGTATCTCCTGATCACAACCTGTCTGAGCATGGTGGACGTGACCCCTACGTGATGCCATGAAATATATTCGCGGACGGTGGCACTGGCTCGCAGTTTTTTGACCCTAGTCACTTTTTGTTATTGCAGAGATTAACATTCAGACAACACAGGAAACCAGCCTTTTGATTTTCTATTTATTTACAGCATCTAATCAATACTCGACATTCAATGTTTTATTGTTTACATTATGTACAGTAAATATAGCTAGCAAAAGTCTAACATGAATATAAATGCTAGGTATATACATTTCGCTAAGCTTGTTTTACTTATTACATATTTTATTTATTTCGAAGTAGTTCTTTTCATTTCTAAAATTATTAACAAAAAGAAACGAGATTAAGCCTACTACAAAAAGCTGAATACAAACAAGAATACAACAAGACAAAACAAGGAATATCTATTTTTCGAATGTTTCGACTATTGTTATAAAATCATTTTTATTTTTTAATATCGATATACCGTATATCGATATAAATACTGTTCTCTGTTTGCGTTTTAATTTGAGTAGATTACTGTGAGTTTATACGATTAGTTATTTTCAGAATTCTTAAAAATATACCTTAAATTTTTGAAAAATATTTCCTTTATACTTTTTGAATATCATCATCATCATCATCACCAGCCTATAATAGTCCACTACTGGACATAGGCCTCCCCTAATGAGCGCCATAGATGGCATCATTATTTATTATTATTTCTTTTTGAATATATTCTTCCCATATTCGCCCGCACACTGAACGATATAGGTACTTACTGCCATTGCATCAAATACGATAGAGATAAACTCCAAAGGTTCCATTTTTGAGCTCAAAAGGCTCCATCCCTAACCAAAAGCTATTATATTCAAACAAGACAAAAATCTCCGCTGAAGGGTCAGGCTTATCACCGCGATCTCGTCGACGATGGTCCGTCAGTTCACCATGCACGTCACGCACGCAGGAAGCACGAGCGGCCTTCGCTCGTGTTCCACGGCCGCTGCCCGCTGTTGCTTATTGTACACCATGGTGACACGTTCAATACACGATAGGTAATTTAATAATTTAGTAATTTTACAGAGCATATACAAACCTAACAAAGGCTTAACAAGGTATGTATTTTCAGAAAATGAATAAATTCATAACCTATCTATCTAATCTCAATAAACATAAAAAAGCAACATCAAAGAGCTTACAGGACTGTAAGGTCTAAAGGAAATAAACCGGTTAAAACGGCTTGGATACGTTATGAAATACAAATTATTACATAAACCTCGGACATAAAGTTTTCACACTTTGATTAACAGTTAATTCATTATTAACTTCAATATTTTAAGGTAAAGTAAAAGAAGCGAACAAAAAACCTTTACCTACTTTGTTAGGTTCTTTGTGAGTAAAGCAAATCTCGACCCAAACCTTATTACCGTCTACATTTGATATTTTCTAGTAAGCCTTTTTGCAAAGAATATATTTCACAATATGTTTGACATTGTTTGAATAAATTTTAGATAAATTTTGCAACTCGGAAGTTTTTTGTATCTAGGCTAGGCGGGAACTAGGCTTTTACCAAGCTAGTACTTCACATGGTTGCGGGCGTCTATTAATATAGGCTGCGGAAACCGTTTCGCATCAGGCGGGCCGTATACTTGTTTGACACCTTGGTGGTATAAAAAATTAGAGATCGATCATTCTTGGGTCTATAATGTTGACTATATCGTCAGAACAACTCAACATCTCTAGCTAACACCTTTACTTGTTACGTACCGCAATAAATAATAAACGATTATCTCCACGACTCGTTACACGTGTAGACACTTGTAGATCCATAGATGATTGGCAAGCAATCAGCAGAGTCAAAGTCGATTATATCTGAAAGTTGAAACAATGTGCTGTTATCCACGTGACAAACGTGAGCAACTGACAAAGGGCCGGCTCCACCGGCGTGCAAAAAACATTTTCTACATTCTACTGCGGAAAAGTGGTGTTTCACACGCGATAGATTCTATTTTAATCTTTTGACAATCACTACATAATTAAGACTACTAATTACCGGGAGCAATTATTCCATTGGACGCGAGTCCGTCATCCACTGACGCCTCGTTGCGGATAAACGACTTATCGCGCGCTAAGATTTGTTCAATCCAAGCTGTTGAGATTCAGGGCAAGTGCTAGTCACACAGTGCACTCAGTTGCACAATAAAAATGTTTCCTTTAGTTATACGATTCTACATAAAAACGTATTACCTAGGCACTTAACTAATAGGGGGATCAATGATGCAATAAAATAAATTTTATTGCAGAATGTAAGAAAAAATTCCAACGCACACAATTTTACATAATAAGATGGCCATCAGTGTAGAAAAAACATGTTTTTGCTTTTGTATAATAGACGCCAGGGACAATTAGATATTCATTTCGAGTTTATTGCAGTAATTTATGGGCTATGTGTATTGTGTATTTTCTTAAACACATAGGGCGTCTTCGTGGCGCTGTGCTTCCTACCTAAGTAAATAGTAGGCATGGCATCTTAATTATAACTATAGCACAGATAGAATAAAATAGATAAATAGTACTACCGTAATAGAGGTCAACATGTAGGTAGATGTTTAAGTATTCTCTTCATTATAAAACTTTTCAAACAACTTCAGAGGTGTCTTCAAGATTAATTTGTCGAAAGTCGAACTAATAAATTCACTTTATAGGGAGTTGATATTTTTCAATGAAGAAATTGGTCAAGAGTTTTTTACTTAGTTTGGATATTTATGTTTTATTTTTAACAATCTTACCCTTTCCTAATTTGTAATTTCATTTTTCATCAAGTTTTTTTTATTGTTTTCTAGTAAACAAATCACTTAATTATGTAGGTGACACGGGGCTAAAGCCCCACGATATATTAAAATACTCATACACAGATTGTTGCGGAAAAAACAGCTTTACATAATTTACGTAACATATCCGCTCGTCAACACATGCCTCATTATAAAGCCACAAGGTAATCGATTGATGAGTATGGAGTAAATTATAGATACTGGTACGATTGGGGTTAGTCCCATACGTTTAAACTTATGTTAAAGTACTTAGAATTTACTTTTCAGTCTTTAAAAGTTCTACATAAATAGGTCCACGCTCCCCAAAGCATGCAACCCTCTTATGCATAATCATGAGCGTAAATCATGAAAGAAACAGAAACCATTTTCACGGCAGGCATCGGCGTTTAAATACAGCGTATGCTTATGGCTCAGCTAATAAGGCTTTTGTATATGTATGTTTCCTTATAGAAGTGCGAAATAATAATCCAGAAGTGCCTAATTAACTATACTTCGTGGTATCTTAAGTAATATTGTGGTTAGGTGTAAAGGTTAATTACTATGTAGGTATTCCGTACTTACGTAAACATCGATCCGAGGATATAAATCACGACGTGTTTACGAAAAAGATTGCTCCCTTTTATACACCACCGCGTCGGTGGCATCTATGAATAGGCAATGAATCAATTAAATTTTGATATGCGCAGTACAAAAGCACGATTCCCTTGTAGTAAACACTAGTAAATAACTGCTAATGTGCTCTTATTACATATTAAATATACACTAGTAAATTGTAATTTAGTCCACGAGTTGTAAGCTGCGCAGCAATATAGACCTCTAGAACCTCTTGTCTCCTCTTACTCTAGTTCAATTAAAGGTTCTTTTACAGCCTCTACCTAGAGATTTCATCGCTAACACACAAGACAGGTCATACCTGAGATAGAAGTGATAAAGTCTGTATAATACTACATTTAAATTGCGTGAAGAAACGTGTCAATAATTTCTAGTATTCTATGCAGCTGCGTAGTATACAGATAGGTACACACAACAATACATGCTTTAATTCCATTAAGATCCTATGTAATCACCAATCCAGATGTGGGGCTTGTGCTTTGAGGACGTGAAATAAATTATTCAAACTTGGATATTTATTTGATTATGGCTTTGATATTTATTTGAGTTTCTGTAATTGTAACATTTAAAAGGCAAAAAATGATTGACTATTTACAATTTTTGTAGCTACATCACAGAACTGTAATTTTATTGTGCAATAAAGAATATTGAATATTGAATATTGAAAAATTAAAAAAAGAAAAGACCTACCATTTAGAGGAGGTACTTAGAAAGTATTATAAATCCAATAATATTTTCAAAGGGAATTGTGAATAAAGCCGCTCTACGTATATATGATACTAGCGGCCCGCCCCGGCTTCGCACGGGTATTAAACAAAAATTTCAGAAATTATACATACGAACACGATGGGTTTCACAGTTTTCATACGGATCTTTACATTTTTTAACAGCATTGGGGTGTTTGACATTGACTCAACATTCCAAAACTGACACTGGCCGTAGAGGAAAAGCAAGCACCGTGCGCTATACAACCTCTTTTTCTATTCTGACGCGCCATAATAGAAAAAGAGGTTGAATATACAGCCCACGGTTCAATTATTGAATTTTTCATGCGGATCCCTAACTTTTTTGAAAATATTATATAGCCTATGTTCATCACGGAAAATTAAGGATTCTAATGGTGAAAGAATTTTTTAACTCGGTCCGGTAGTTTCGGAGCCTATTCAATTCAAACAAACAAACAAACAAACAAACAAACAAACAAACAAACAAACAAACAAACAAACAAACAAACAAACATACAAACAATCAAATCTTTCCTCTTTATAATATTAGTATAGACTATAGAGTTGCAACAGTCGCGTGTGGAGAGCGGGTTGTTAGCATTGTACTCTTACTACATACGTCCACGATTGATTAGCTCAGATTCTTAGAACTATTGATTGACTCGATAGGAAGTGAGAATTTCCTGATTAGTATTTTAAAATTAACTTATCGAAGGGCTCTCGCTATATAATTTATCGAAACCGGACCCCGATTTGTGGCTCAAACAGAACATATGTACATTTCCTCTCCGAAAATTTTCCTGTTCTAATTTAAGGTTTTATTCAAAAAATACCTCCAGAACTTATCGGACTTATTTTAATTAAGTTCGTTATAGAAACTGTTTATTAGTACCTAATGTTAGAGGCCAGATTTTTAGAAATCAACGGTTTGTATTTGCAACTAGCTGCGATCCACGGCGTTTCCCGCAGTCAATTTGATTGATTTTTACATTCTCATGACAATAAAAACACAATAAAAAATTTATTATACCAGTCCAGCTGTTCACGCTTGATGCCGTGACGAAGGATATAGGGATTCATTTTATAAACATAACTATGTAGATACCTAATGGTATTGGTAAAATTTCCACCCGTACCGTAAATATCAAATTAATCATTCATTGATAAGGTAGTGTGGTAGGTGGTACTTAAATGGAGGTAGGTAGGTTTTAACTACAATCTTTATTTTTAACGGAGCTTCGTTGGTGTCCTTACTTTGACACACTTTGCATTAACACGTAAATACATACGTATTATTGCAAAGAAGTGCCAAAGTTTAATAAATGTAATACATAATGATTCAAAAGTCTTCATTCAGAAGTCTGGCGGACTACTTTAAGCTATGCTTTGAATACCTGCATGATTTTTCTGAGTATCTGTTTAATCAAAAACAGATGCACTTCCTAGAAGCTAGCGTGTCATAGATCCAATCATACCTATTGTATGTAAAGACCACTGATACGGCCACATTTCTTATATATAATTTTCCTACAATGCGATGAACAGAGCGATGAAGAGAGGTTGTTAATATAAAATGTAAAAATGTATAGGTATCAAGTCTCTATATTGTCGCATTATCCTTCTGATGTTAAAAGGGAAGGAAGTTTGAGTTGTTCCGTTGTAAAGTTGTTTGGCTATTTCTATTCTATGAAATAAATTAACCGTGAATCGCTCTGCAATTTCAACACCTACAAAAAATGGGAATTTTTGGATAGACGTGTGTCAATTATAGTTCGACCGAAACCGCTGTACCGCTCCTGAGGTATGCGCGCGGCGAGACGGGGGGGAAGTATCGGCCGCTCCGATCCATCAGTCTGCCGTCGACGCTCACGGCAGTAGGTCGCCTTTGTACCGGACGGTCTATGTCAGATACACATGAGATAAATATCCAAAGATGGGCCGAGCGCTATCTCGTGATGTCAAGGCCATAATTTTTAAAGTGGCCGAATATTTTAAGAAAAGAAAAGCAGACAGAGAGAGCTTTGAATATAAAAGTGATGCAAATATTGCCAAAATCGTGGCAGACGCTACGGGGTACTGCGAAAAAACCGCAAGAAATGTGATAAAAGAGGGCAATTCATCAACTGAAAATTTGGGCCGATTGAAATTTAATTCGCCAAAACAACCAAAAACTATAAAGAAAAAACATGTTGTTGATGATTTTGATTTAGGAGTTATCAGAAGAAAAATTCATCAGTTTTATGAATTTGAAAAAAGAGTGCCAAGTGTCCGTAAGTTACTTTCAAGTTTGAAACAAGATGGCATATTAAATTGTGGACGAGAATTTCTAAGGAGCCTCTTACACACAATAGGTTACTGTTTCAAAAAATGCAAATCGAAGAGACATCTCCTTATAGAGCAGCCTAATATTGTAGTGTGGCGGAAAAAATACTTAACACAAATCAGAAATTACAGAACGCAAAACCGCAACATATATTTCCTTGATGAAACATACATTAACGCCAGTCACCATGTAAGCAAATGTTGGCAATCATCGTCCGAACCTGGAATTCATGCTGATATTGGAAAAGGACGGCGTTTGGTAATTCTTCACGCTGGATGTCGAAATGGCTTGGTTGATGGTGCATTGACGATATTCAAATCAGATGCTAAGACCGGCGACTATCATGGAGACATGAACGGGCCTACTTTTTATAAGTGGGTAGATGAAAAGTTAAAAGATAAAAATTGCTTCCGAATTCTGTGGTTGTCTTGGACAACGCGTCTTACCACAGCGTTCAGGTTGACAAGAAGCCAACCATAGCAAGCTTCAAAACCGAAATGCAGAACTGGTTACGGCGCCACAATGTTGAATTTTCGGAAGCTATGACAAAATCTCAACTGCAACTTCTTATCGATAATACACAAAAAGAGCCCGTGTACAGAATTGATGAACTCCTGAAAGCCAATGGACATACTGTTCTACGATTACCGCCGTACCATCCGGATTTGAATCCCATAGAGTTAGTCTGGGCTGATATTAAAAACAATATAGCTCATAACCATATTAACTCTTCTCTAGATGAAAAGATAAACTTATTGAATACATTGTTTTCGGAGTTCACGGCGGAAAAATGGCAGAAATGTGATGATCATGTCCAAAAAAATGAAAACAATTACTGGGATCGCGATAGTAGATTTGATATTATTATCGATCCATTAATTATAAATTTGCAGAACGACTCTGATTCAAATTCCGATGGCGAAACGGAAGATGAAGTTGAAGCAGAAGCTCTGTCAGAATATCTGTAGATAATTTAGTTATAAAAAAATATAAACATATCGATATAATATATAAAACAGAAATATTGTTTATATTGGTACGATATCGTAAGATATATCCGACAATATCGATCTCATGTGTATTCTTGCTCTTTTTTCCTCGGCCCCCACTTCGCCGCACTTTCTTAGGGAGCGGTACAGCGGTTTCGGTCGAACTATACTGTAGAATTTTATTTTCCACAGAGACGTGAGAGCATTAGCTTTTTAGGGTTTTGCCATCGGTTGCAAAACCCTTATGAAATCGCTTTGGGTCTGTTTTGTGTTTTGAATCCTTAATATCTCAGAAACTACTGCAGCTATTGACTTGAAATTTGAAATAATAATACATTTTGTGCGCCCGCACATATTTATAGAAAAATAAATGAAAATAAATGAAAAATCAAAATGAAGATTTTCCATACAAATTTTGAAATCGAAATTTTAAATGGAACGTGCAAAGTCAAAAGTGGTATCAAATGAAAGGTACACGTTTGTAGATTTCAAAATAGTTTTTGAAATTTTGGTAGGTTTTATACTTTTTAAAATATTTTGAAAAAGGTCAAAAAAATGACCGTTCCCCCCCCCTATCTCCGAAGATTGCAGAGCGATCGACGTGATATGTACCAAGTGTTTGTAGATATGGATCTATATTTTACAGGAAAAATATAGAGAAGTCTGTAAAAATAACAGTTTTTGAAATATGGTCAAAAAAGGGCGGGAAAAATTTCTGAAGGGCTGACTACCCCACCGAGTTGGGTATCAAATGAAAGGTATTGGCTTGTACATTCCAAAACAGTTTTTGAAATTTCGACAGAGTTTACACTTTTTGATATATTTTGAAAAAGGTCGAAAAATTGACCGGTACCCCCCCCTTATCTCCGAAGATTGCAGAGCAATCGATGTGATATGTACCAAGTGTTTGTAGATATCGATCTATATTTTACAGGAAAAATATAGAGAAGTCTGTAAAAATAATACTTTTTGAAATAAGGTCAAAAAAGGGCGGGAAATTTTTCTAAAGGGCTGACTACCCCACCGAGTTGGGTATCAAATGAAAGGTATTGGTTTGTACATTCCAATACAGTTTTTGAAATTTCGTTAATTTTTATACTTTTCGAAATATTTTGAAAAAGGTCAAAAAATTTACCATTCCCCCCCCCTTATCTCCGAAGATTGCAGAGTGATTGATGTAAAATGTATTAAGCGTTTGTAGATGTAGATCTATATTTTACAGGAAAAATATATAGAAGTCTGTAAATATAATACTTTTTGAAATATGGTCAAAAAACTAATTTTCATACAATGGGGGCTATTTCATTGAGAGTAATATCAAATCAAAGGTATGGATTTCGACAATTCAAAACAGGTTTTGAAAATCGTCTAAGTTTCATACTTAGTGAAATAGGTTGAAAAAAGCCGAAAAAAAATTGTAGGTACCAACCCACTTACCTACCCACTAATCTCTGTAGTAACTGTAATAGGAGTTCCACAGCGCACCAAAACCGTTGTTCTCAAAATTTTTGAGAAGAGATAGGTATGTATCCTAGATAATCCACACAGTATCATTTACCCACAATTAAGCTAAGCAAAGCTTCAAAACCCTCGGCGCGCGAGTTACACTCGCACTTGTCGTACTTGTTTTAAAGTGGTTTTATCGCACTATTCTATACGCTTAATTAATAATTTGATGAATATATTCAAATCCAATTCTTGATCGTTCAAATAAAAATCGTCATAGTTTGCAAGAATATCATGTCTTTCTAGAAAAAACGTAGACAGAATATTTAATTTGGAATTTCCTACCTACAATAAAAATTACATTTAAATCCACTTTCAATTAACTTTTACAAATTTATATTCATTTAAATAAATTTATTGTACCCAATTATATTCTTAATGGCCTTACAGGCATCTCACTTAAGTGCCTCTGGATTTTAAAATAGTAACAGTTTTCATGTAAAACGTTTGGTAAATGCTGCGAACACTATACGTTGACTAAATGACATAACAATGGTGGACACCACTAACATTAACATCTAAGCTGTCATTACGTATGCCCGCATGGCTTGCACGTAATAGCTTAACTATTAATAATGGGACTGGGTATTACAGTAACTACTTATGCTACACATGTAAGCTTATTGCGCGTTTTTTGTTACGCGTGTATGAATATAAATACAATAATGTAATTGGTTTAAAAAAAACCTAAAACCAACGTTATGTTTTCGTGTCGTTTTTTTATGGGCATATTATCTTATCCCCGGGTACAAAATATTTGTTGATCCACCTCAGGATCAATATCCGTACAATAAATAGCGACAGAATTTACCAAAATGGTCCATAATTGACGGGAAAATGACGACTATATATGTACATATATCCGAAAAACCAAAGAGGAGCCTGTATCCTCTTTGGTCTTCCGTCGGTTAAACACGAAGGTTGTTGTATACGTAATTGAACGGTGATATGCAAATCAAAGTAGGGCTTGCTATTAGAATAAGATTGATGGTTAATTGTTATCCACAACGTTTAAGACGTAATCGATATTGAATTCAATATCTCATAAATATTATAATTTCTGGGTATAAAATCATTTATCGAAAACGTCGTTGATTTCAGAAATGAGATAAGGATAATACGATATACATTTGCACCTATCACTTAACTACCTACTTAATAAAATGTCAATACATGTATTTGTATATGAATGAAGTTTAACCCTGAAAGTCCATCGAGTGGGGTGGGTCATTGACAGGTGTAGCCGTTAGGTCGACGTGATAAGTGCAAGGTTTTGATTTGTCGACGCATTAGACTGAACAAAGGCTTGGCAGGAATTGACATACTTAATACTATGAGTGTTTATTGTGTTTGCTGATTCATGGGTAAACTATACTCTACCAAACCAAGTATTTATTCATTTTAGTATTGAGCTCTTTTACTCCTGAGAATTTGGTTGAAATAAAACTTTAACATGTGAGCCGTTTTGAACTAATTTTCAGATGCATTTTGAAAATTAATTGCTAGGTATAGGTATCCAATGTTTACTTTTTATAATTTTCGGCCATTAGCACCGTTCTGTGCAAGGCTGCATATAGATCGTCATCGGCTGTAGGTGTCATTTATGACTCACTGACCCCACGCTTGTTCCGAACATTTCTATCCTTACTGTGGGTCACTTACTCAGGTTCTTTATGGTAATATGACTTATTGTGAGTAACCCAATTACACCACTGAGTGGTGTGAATTGTATATTGTTATGTAGTTCGTTTGAGTAATGAGCTTGCATTCCTTGTATTATGTTTATTTATTTATATTCTTTACAATTATCAGTAGTATCAATAGTAGCCTATGCTTTTATCCAGGTACTAAATTTGATTTATATCCGTTTACCCGTTTGAGAATGAAGGAGAAACAAACACACATGAGTACAAACAACTTTCGCCTTTGTAACACTAATAGTAGTGTGATTCATATGTAAGTATTAATATTTACCGATGGACGTAGATTTTGCAAGTGAGAGAGAGGATTACCAATTAGTATTGTTAGATTAGCAATGACGCGTGGTAAACTGTGCCGTTGGATGTCCTCCGGCGGTAAAATTTGCATGAAATGTGGGTCTTTGGAGCAGCATCTCGGGCCGGCTTCGACAGACGCCCGTTACTCAGAGCACACTGACCCCGATACGCCTGTACAAATTATTGCTTATCGCCCATAGTTTGGGAGTTCATTTTGGGCCATTATTCTGCACTCACGGTTCAGTTACTGTGCTCAGAGCGGTGCTTGACGAACCATCTCTTTAGAGGTTTTTTTCTTTCGAATTTTGCCCTGACCAAGAGTCCTGTCAGGTATAAAAGAAATAAGGAACTTTAATTTTTAAGGAAATCTCAGCTAGATGAGGAAACGGTTATAGCAGACTTCACGAAAGCGACACTGTTACTAGCAATGTAGTTATAGTCTATTATAAATCAAAGTTTTATGGGACCATCGATGCATTTTGAGTAGTAGCTACCTACCAAACAATCAGTTGGTGAAGTCAATGCCCGATTCTTGGCTGATGGTATCCTCCCAGCACACCTCAAATCCGATTCTCATGAGGTTAGTCATTGAAGGCTTTATTTATTTGTATTCATGTAACGTTAAGCGCTGCATGTACATACACATTCCTGGGTAATGCGCTTTTTTGGAGTTTACGGCTGTTTTATTAGTATTTTCAACTTGAAGACGAAATACTGCAGTTTTATGTTGCTTTTTTATGAAACACTGTTTACAGTTATGCTGCAATTATTCTTATTTCAAGGAAATACATCATAATTAAATATTTAGTTATTCTGATTGAGAATTAGTCTTGTGATCCACTTTTTTAAACTAATACCGAATGCTAGAGAAAACACATCGCGTCAGCTAGCTCCAACCTAAGAGGAGCTTGTATAAGGAACTAGATTGACTGATCTAAGGACTTAATACATTGCATATCATATATATTTTATACTTTGAAAACACCAACATCTCCCGGAACACATACTTGCAGATTTTATAAAAAAATCCCCAAAGTGGGAATCCAATCCGCAACCTCCTGTCTCGATGGGGGTCCTTCGCCCACCGCACCATATCGATCATCGCCTAGAAACAAAGCTTCCGTGTTCTGGCGTTGCGATGCATTTCAATTCCATTCACGCCACCTCCGTTGCCACTTCTCAGGGCCAGTCTTGTACATCTTTTAGCTACTTTATCACAAAACATAACGGCACCTTCGCGTGACACATACTTTAAAAATAAGGACAATATTTCAATATTTTTGAGTAGGTACTGATGAAACAAATGAGTTTTGTGTGTTGGATAAGGAATTGTGATATGATTCTTGGTCACATCTCCATGATGTCCTTATCAGGCACGTTGACAATAAACAATGGGCTGGTAACCTTGTAGTCATGCAAGATAATACTTATAATATTAGCTGCTTATGATGAGATAAATTACAACTCAACATATAATATTTATGTTCTGCTTATAGATTTATTTACTGTTTTCTTAATAAATAAATAAAAATAAATAAATAAATCTATAAGCAGAACATAAATAAAAGATCTAATGAAAAGTTGTAAGGTATAGAAGTTGGAATAAAGAAAATTGGGAAGCTATTTGTGTAAGTAGGAAAAGTTGATGACGCTCAAATAAATCACCCACTTATACGACACGACGTGTGTTGTATATAGGTACATATAGTGATTAATCCATTTCAGTTTACGTCAATCACGAAAAAATTCAATAGAGACACAGAATAAGTGCTAATATCATCGTTTTATCTATTGTATGTTATTTTAAAAATGGCACGTGAAAATGCTTTATCACTTGTTAAATAACACCAGTAGTTACGTTCAAATACTTTCCGTAAATAGCAGGTGCTATAAATATTCTGAATATGAATATGTCAGTCTGAATTTGACGATTACTTTCAGATGTACTTAGCCCAATATGGATACCTCAGCCCTTCTGTACGGAACCCTTCCAGTGGACATATTATGGATGAGAGCTCGTGGCGACGGGCAATCGCAGAGTTCCAAAGCTTTGCTGGTCTTAATGCTACAGGTAAGGTTTCTTCTATCGCAGTAGCCAAACGTATTCTTCTGTCATAATATACTTTTTTACAATCGTAAAAATAAATAAATAATGCCAGACAAATCACACAGCATCACCTAGCCCCGAACTAAGCAGAGCTTGTGTTATGGGTACTACATAACGGACTACATAATACAATAAATTCAATAGATAGATATTTTTTATTATTTATAGAAAATAAAAGGTAAAAATTGTTTGGATTTGAAAAAGGTAGGTTCAACCTTCACGGATTAAATGTATATTAAATATCTTTTTCACTCTATCTATGCCCTTGTGTTCAAAAACGACAAAAAAACTCCGAGGCAATAATGTGAATTCAAATGTCGTCAAACATTCAACTGATTTGACAGCACAAAATGGTGACATCCAGTTCATAACGATATATGTAAAAGGATGGCATCTTTTTTGTCCAATCAAATTATGTACTTTGAATTTAGTTTCGGCGCCATGTGAATTAATCAACTGTCAGTCACTCCGCTTTTGTTTCCTGAGGCTGTACTTAATATTATTCTAGTTTCTTTTGTTTTCTCTAGTAATTTCCGGAGATTTGCCACTATTTACATACAAGAATTAGGTACGTGCTTAGTTTTGTAAGCTGTTGTTTTTTTGGTTCAACATACTCTATAGGTCAGAGACTTTAATGACGTTTGACGTTTTATGATACTTGGTGTCATAAAATAATGCGATAAGATTATTGTTGTAAATAACATAAAACCACGAAATGTTAAAATTCTAGTTCTTCTAATAGACGAAAGATTTCGCGGAAAATTGGTTGCGGTAAGAGAAAGCGTCGATATTAAATTATGATCGTTTCGTAATCTATTGTAAGTAAATTATACCACGATTACTTTTAAAAGTTACTTAATTTGGACAAAATAATTGATTGTAACTATAGAGTTTTACTATAATAATAGAAGCTAGAGTATGGTTAGGTAAAATTAATAATTGGACTTTTTTCAAGTAGGCTATCGGTACGAGTAATAGAGTCGGATTTATAATTCATTATACTTGTAAAATAGATTCAATGTAATCAAGATACATTGTCAAGAAGCCTTCGCAATGACTCGATTCAAATGATGGTGCATTTCTTGGATTACATGGATTGACGTAATTATATTACGAATACCATATCCATCCGGTCGAGTGTGGCCTCGCTGATCGCCAATCCTCTTAGAGATCTTTCTAGGTGCGTGTGTATATAATTGTCCTTTCAAGGTATTTTGCATACGATTAAGTTAATATAATATAATGTTCACATCAAGTATTATTGATATTATCAGAAAAGTAATCAACTTCCGCTTACTTATCTGTACGTCCGGTTTATTATCGTAGGCCCTTAAGCCTTATCCGGATGATAAAATGTTTATACTGTGTCAGATTATGATTTGCAAAAACGACCCAGTGACCGGTTGTTAGTAGCACGCTCAGCAATTCAGTAGCCTTGATGGATCTCATCACTGCCATTATGAAGCACACATCGTGGCAATTTATAGCATCCAACTGCAGCCAAGTATTCGAACAACACCGTAGAATTATGTGGGTAGAGCCGTCTCCGCGCACGTACGTGCTTTGACACAAGAAGTAGGTAGTTTATTGGACTCGTCTATGATGAACGCGTTATTATAAAATAAATAAAAAAAAAAATAAAAAAAAATAAAAATCTTTTATTTCGGATTTCATTGATCCATAATTTGTTAGTAACATAAAATTACAATTAAAATCAGTTAAATCAAATACATAATATTTAGAACAATGCAACAAAAACAACTTAAATTATTTAACTAAATTACATTACATTACATTATTATGTAAGCAAATAAAGCCTCGTATACACAGTTATAAATAATTCATTATCGGTCAGTGCACGAGCTGGGTTCGAGACCGAGCCGACTATTTGACTCGATAATCGCTCTAATGTTGGATTATATCTAATAAAATTTCCGTCACGTTTTCATGTCTGTAATTCGGCTACAGATAAAGTGGAAAAGTTCGTCGCAGCTGTTATTTGTTCCTTCACAAAGAGACAAAGGGTTTCATAATTGACATGTTTCCCTCACTTTTTATGAGTGTATATTGCTTTGCATTTTAATGATTTATCTGATATTCCTTGCATGATAATCTGGTATTTTGTCACTGGTACTTACTTAATAAACTGAGTGGCGACCACTGGTTAGGCTGCGGTCGGACTATTTCTAATTGTTTGTAGGTTTCCGCGTGCGGTTTTGGTCGATGTGATTGTGTAATTACTTCCTCTCCATCAACTACAAAAAATGTTGTTTATTTAATCTATAGGGTGTTTCTCTACCATGCTGAATCAAACTGAAACTTGCTAAGTCAACTGAGGTGTTTACAAACAAAGAATATTTTTTAAGTCTTAAGTTTTATTTGGGAGGAGATATTTATGAGAAGTTCGCCATAGAATCGGAACCTACAAGGCTCTACGGTAGAGTTTTGTTCGGGTAGAGATATGAGAATACAAGTCTAGTCTTTGCCTATTTTTATTATATTCTTGCGTGATTTCGATCCTTCTAGGAATCTATAAGTTGAAAGGAAACTGAATTAAATTACCATTTTGCAGGTGAATTGGATGAAGAGACGACAAAAGTGATGTCATTGCCGAGATGCGGAGTGAAAGACAAAGTTGGGTTCGGAGAGAGCCGTGCCAAGAGATACGCCCTTCAGGGTAACCAACACCATTTATTTTATCAACCCAGTTTACTTCGATTTTCTTTTATAACTCAACAATAAGTTGGAGCATTAGTCAGTTCGCTGAAAAATAAAAACAGTGTTTAGCGTGCCATATTCAAATAACAGTTATTCTGAAAATCTCATGCAATGCGGCTACTCTACAATCTACATGGGTATTTTCTCGTGGACCGTTTTCCTTTTGCACGCTATGATGACGCTGTCGTGAAATATGATAGCTAATTATGCTGATTTACCTCTATAAAACTCGTATGATTCATAATTTTAAAAACTTAATTTAGGCAACTTAGGTAAAATAACATATTTTTTTAGGTTCAAGGTGGCGTGTAAAGAACCTAACTTACAAGATCTCGAAGTATCCCTCCAGACTGATACAAGCCGATGTAGACAATGAGCTTGCCAAAGCATTCAACGTATGGAGTGATTACACTGACCTAACCTTCACTCAGAAGAGGTCGGGACAAGTTCATATTGAAATCAGGTTGGTAAACATTATCTTTCAGTCAATCATTCAAAATATAAATAAAATAAAAACATCACGTGTCTGCACTTAAAAAAATTGTATGGGAGCCCTAGCCCGATTGTGGCTCTAAATCAGCTCAGCTCAGCTATTCATAAAAATCACACCATACCTAAAGAGCCCTGAACGAAAACGGTTGTTGATAGTAAAGAAAAAGAAAAGCCATTCATAGTAAAATTTTTAATAAAATTACAACAAGCGTATTTCATAGTTGAAACAGGTCGTAACTAATAGTACAAACACAGAATTTCGTAAACTAAATCAATTTAAAACTAAAATAAACATATTTAAATTGTGATCGTAGCAAACTGAAGCATTTGTGATTTGCGGCAACAATAGTTTTCGACACAATTCATGGGTAATCTGTGTTGCGTAACAGAACGGTTGTCATTGAGCGTTTCATGTGGTTCATGATGCTACTTATCTGCTACCTTGATGTACTGCAGTGTATCTTTTGACTTAAGCCAGTGTTATATATCATTTAATTTTTTGCAAAAATTTACGACTTTTTTGATACCTCAATTTTTTCTATAAACAAATAATACAGCACCTACCTAGTAGGTAGGTATTTAATAAAAAATTGGGCTGTTGTTCGTAAAATTCACAATAGTAAAAATCAGTTTTCATTTGTTTCTAGTACAAAAATCGATATATTATTTTGTTTTTTGAATACCTGTTTTTCTTTTTAACACACAGTTTAACCCGTTTACAAAAAAGAAAGCATACCTATTTGTTTTTGCAATTACCTAGATTATAACGATTGTACAACTCCACCTTGTTATTTTACTGTCCGATTGATGAATGAAGTGTCAATCGATTTGTTATTTGGGTCCGGGTAGCACAACCAAGATTTCATTCGAAACAGTTAAAAAAGTATCGAAGTTCTTTGTTTTCATCCATAGTTAGGTCATCATCATCATCAGGTGTTTTATCTAATAATAGTTTATCCTAATGAAAATATCTTTTGTAGGTTCGAAAAAGGCGAACATGGAGATGGTGATCCTTTCGATGGACCTGGTGGTACCTTGGCTCATGCCTACTTTCCCGTAAGTATCACCATGATATAATAATACTTATATTTTTTTCTTTTTAAAAAGCATAAGGCATAACCTTGAACTAACATAGAACAACATTGTTAGGACGGTATCTTATTGAATTGAATTTATACAGGTAAATAATGACAATAACAGATTGCGTCGATTAAATTGAATTTTTAGTATTAATATAATATCCAGTGTTTGTGAATGACATAACAAAAATAATATTTAGATTATTTTCACACCTGCGGATGTTCCATTGTCACCAAAAGAGTGAAAGTATGATAAAATTATAATGACATGTTACATTGTGGATCAAATGGGATAATGTGGTTCGAAGCGTTAGCTTCCGCTTTATCCTTCCTATTTATCCGTGGCTTTACTTGCACGGTTTCTGAATAAAACATGCCTATGTTTATTATTTATTACTTTAGCCATTTAGTAGTGAAATAATTTTAATAATAAATCGTATACCAACTTAGTTTCAAAGACCCTAGCTAGAACCACAATTATACCTTATCCTGATATATACAAATGTTGATAAAACAGCAATAACCGCGATAGTTTTAAAAGTTTAACTCAAGGAAATAAGCTTCTAATAATGAAATTCTATACGAAACTTCTTCATAGCCCTATATAATATAGAGTAAGTATCTTAATCTTCAGAAATGGCATGCATTGTTGTCGTATTTTATTGTTATTGTCTGCTATTTGTGGAATTGTTTCACTATTAGAGATTTCTAACTAGACGTTATAGGACTTAAGTATTGAAATATCTTAAAGCTTCAATTCTTTGTTATTATATTAGAAACTGGTTGCAAAAGATTTCAGATGGATATCAACTTCGGTGATTCGTTTGTCTATCTTTAGATACCTCTAAATTTTTTTCATCACCCTAGACAATTTCCATCACGTTATTTAGTTACTTTAATCCAAGGTTCTTAACATTGCTCAACACTTTTCAATTAATGTTACGAAGGCCATGGATAATCCGAAACTAATACAAGGTGATCATTGTAAACTTTCAGGTATACGGCGGAGATGCCCATTTCGATGACGCTGAGGTCTGGTCGATCAACTCTCGGAGGGGGACCAATCTCTTCCAGGTAATAACTATCATCATCTAGGTCCATTGCCCGTGGTCCACCTACGTTTTTCATATTGATAAAGCCACCTTCTCTTATTTATAGTCTAGTCACCACTCGGGTGACTTAAGACTAGAAATCCTACACACTTTGTCCCAAACACTTTCAGCTCTAGGATCTGCACTTTGGACTTTCGAACAATGGGCAAAGGTTTAAGGAGTCTCCAACAACTTGCTCGTAAAAAGCAGAGTCCAATATAGTTTACCTTAGCTTCTGAGCCTCTATTCTACGGGAAAATGTGTAATACCTAAATGTGATAAAAATATGGGAATATTTAGTGTCGTTTCCTGTAAAAGGTTTAATTTATTTGATGAGTTAATTGAGTGCAAGCACACAACTCTGTGTACGATCTAATTAGAGTAAAGTTTGTTGGCTGCGATGGGTCATTAGTTAAATGACAGACACGGGTATGCATGATTCATTGTTAGTAAGTAGTACTAACATTAGGTAGGTAAGTTTATATACCTACCACATGTTAGTCATATTCATAGACCACGCACCTTCCATTTTACTACAAAAATCACGTTCGCCAGACCCCGGCACAAAGAGCTATTACGCACAGGAGGCGGAACTTGACATACCTTACGTCAGTAGCTTCTGTGATGTATTTTGTGATAGACCACTACATTTTAATAAAATGAGAAGTAAAAACGTGTTTTCAATGTGCTTCTCGGGGATACTTCAGGTAATTTGAATTTATTATTCTAGGTGGCCGCTCATGAATTCGGACATTCGTTAGGACTGTCGCACAGTGATGTGAGGTCAGCATTGATGGCTCCCTTCTACCGAGGATTCGACCCTGCCTTCCAGCTGGATCAGGATGACGTACAAGGAATTCAGGTAGGGAATAACGATCTAACAAATAATACACCTACGAAATTCTATTATCTTTTTTGTTTATCACATTTTTAAATCATGACACAGATTTCCCTTTATCCAGTCGTGATTGACAACGCCTTGTATTTTCTAAAGATAATACAGACTAAAGGTAAGGTGGAAGCAGGTCAATTCATGCTTTGATGGGTTACGTAAACTTTGACCTAGTCAAAGGTAAAGGAAAGCGTCATTCTTCCGGTGTATTGGAGCGATTATTCCTCTGTACTTCGCATCCTGTTAAATTTTCTTCACAATATAATCTTGGATTATAATACAAGCAACGTTTTATTGACTGGGTTACCGGATTTTTCCATTTACTCTATTGTGCGTGTGATTAATTATATTCTAATTTTATTTTCAGGCTCTTTACGGCCACAAAACGCAGACAGACATCGGTGGCAGCGTTCCTTCAGTACCTCGTGCCACCACCCAACCACCTTCCTCTGAGGACCCTGCTCTTTGTGCTGACTCCAAGATTGACACCATCTTTAACTCTGCTGACGGCAATACTTTCATATTCAAAGGTATGCACTATCGGGCTTTGTTATGGTACACTTTGCATTTGGAAAACACACTATCGCACTAATATATGACATTATTAGGCTTAAACAACTTTATTCTCATACAATCACATTAGTATCTTATAATAAGATACAATAAAAAATTAGTTTTTAATAAAAATACATTATTAATAGGTTTGATATGTAGAAATATCCTGAATAATTTTGGTTTGATTTGCTTCCATCTTGTTGGGGTGCCTACACTTACTCTGACAGATTTATTCCTTTGTTACCTACTTTAGATTTATGAATGTGTCATCTTTCGTTTGCGCTTGTTTATAGTTATCTGCACGGGAAAACAGGAAAACTTGTTTTATTATTGGTATTTCTTCATACTGTGATGTATTATTAATACTAAAACTGGAGAATCTAGAGAATATGACAAAAATCTTTATGTTCATACATAAACTATCAAGTTTAATTGGTTTTATTGTATAAAATTTACTTGAGTGGTTTATAATACACCCATATCACCCATCTTTTGAGTTAATGAACTTTTGTGAACGAAGTTTAACCCATTATTTTCACGGACCTTCCTAAGATTATCTAAAATGCGTCCGCAGGTGTGCATTTTCACTACTATATTATTATACAGTCAACAACTTAGAACTCGTTTCCATACAATGCCTACATTACTTATAGTTTTGACAGAAGTCAGAAAGCCGTTCCTTATAACGGTAAATAATATTCATATACTCGCAGTTCATAGAATCCGTAGTTAGTCATGATAGAGTCCCCGATTGATTTGTCATAATTTACTCTTAGATTTATATAAGGTTGGCTAAATAAATATACCTACAGAAGGTAACTATCTACAAAGCGATTCTCCTCTATCTTTTTCGTTTGTACCGCTTAGGGTCGAAACTCGCTGCCTGCTTTTGTTTTCCGACCAATCTATCCTACCAACTACAATCTTCAAGATATGCGTGATCAGGTTTTTAGACCTTCGTCGTCCATCGTATGCCATATCGTCACATAATACCAGTTCAAACGAAGGTCTGTCTTATAAGAAAACACGTTCATCCTAAATGAAGATTTTATAAGAAAAGTATATTCCTTAACAAAGGTGAAGGTCCAATAGCTTTCCTATTTTCCAGGCGAGAACTACTGGAAACTGACAGAGGATGGTGTAGCATCCGGTTACCCAAGACTGATATCTCGCGCCTGGCCAGGTCTTCCGGGCAACATTGACGCAGCCTTCACGTATAAGAACGGAAAGACTTATTTCTTCAAGGGATCCAAGTACTGGAGGTATAATGGACAGAAAATGGACGGACAGTATCCTAAAGAAATCAGTGAAGGTAAGATGTCGATCGTTGTCGATAATTAATTTATCACAATTTTTGGTTTATATCTTGATTTAGTATTATAAAAATGTTTAGTCATTGTCATTTACTACACGCTTAGAGAATAAAAATATATAGGTACATTATGTACTTCCATATTTTTACTTGTGAAAAGATAGGAATATATGAAACTCTAAAGCATTTTTATGACTTTGTTATCTACTTCTATTGAGAGATGCTGTCCTTATCCAAACCAGTTATTTGGATAAATTTAATTACTTTGACCTTTATTCTAATTTATTATTAAACCTGCTAGCTCTTAAAATTTATCATTTGTAACTTTAGTTGTTTATAAACATTGCATCCACATTTACATCTTTTAAGTTATTTATAAGTCAGCAATATTTAAACATTATTATTGGCTTAGGTACAAGTTACGCCATTAATTAATATAAACCTTAATAGTAAAGCCATTACCTACTATAAATCAATGCCAGGTTGTATAAGTGTAGGCTGAACAACACAGATGTGGATAATCTTGCCTTATGTTATGTTACGATAGCGCTCTAGAGGGCGTGCCAAATTCTTAGATAAGATGACTTAGCTCCGTAAATATTTTCTGTACAAGTAGATATTCACCGATACCTGTTTTTAAGGTAAACACAATATAACTTGCTGCGTTTATTTTGACACTTATGAGTTCTTTGATGTGATTTATTCCTACATAAATAGTGACTAAGAGAGGCAATAATAAGTTATTTTAAAAATAATATTCACATGTTCCTGAAACCAATGTGACACAGCCGTCACCGAATACCGTGTTGACGAGTAAGGTGAAATAATGAACAATCACGGAATAAAAAATAATACAAAAAATCACAGTACGGGCTTCACAAAATACCCAACATTTTCCTAAACTTACCATTATTTTACAGGTTTCACCGGTATCCCTGACAATATAGACGCAGCTCTCGTCTGGTCTGGCAACGGCAAGATCTACTTCTACAAGGGCTCAAAGTTCTGGCGATTCGATCCAGCTCAAAGGCCCCCAGTAAAAGCCACGTACCCTAAACCCCTGTCGAACTGGGACGGAATCCCAGACAGTATAGACGCCGCCTTACAATACACGAATGGATACACGTATTTCTTCAAAGGTGGCTCATACTGGCGATTTAATGATAGAACGTTCAGTGTAAGTGTTTTTGTCACTATTTGGTCGAGATAACTCTAGATAAGGCCACCTTGGTCAAGGATAAGCGGAGTAACAATGTCAACAATGAGTAATTTGATATTGGGATGGGGTTTTGAAGAGATATTTAGAGATGATAACAATAACGTCGCTTAATACCGTCGGCAAATCAGTGAACGTGGTAATTGTATTAAATTGAACTCTTTGTTGAGAAAGGCTTCATTTCGCTTATTTTTGTAACTTTAATTTGCGTGTCCGGGCAACGTTAAGAAACACGAATAAACTTAATACTACTAATAAGCAAAGGTCGAAATGATCATAAACCATTCCACAGCTAGGCCTCTCTTTCATTAATAAATTCTATTCAGTTTATTGATATTGTACAATTTTTTGGCTATATTTTCTCAATAATTATTGCGCTTTCTCCAATCTTCTCTTCTAGGCAATTAGAAATTATGAGATTTTCTATAGCATTACTATAACCACAGATTACAATGCATTACTAGCTATAAACCAAGAATCCCCATATTTTTTTATGGAATAACGGATATTGTATCCGACATTCCATTCCAATCAGTTTTTAACATACCAACAACGTCTACAGCTGGACAAACGCATCCTCGAACCAGAATCCCTTGAACCGTCAGTTTCATCAACCTTGTTCAATCCCCAGGTGGACACAGACAACCCAGCTTTCCCCCGCTCGCTGGCCTACTGGTGGCTGGGATGTAGCTCGGCCCCGCGAGGAACCGTCGGAGGTAACGCCAAGATATCCGCCCCGCCTTCCGATGATGAGGGCGATATACTGTTCGACGCAGGTATGTCCGTATGTCCGAGTGTAGGGGGAGACTGTGTTGCTAACGGTACGACGATATTTAGGTTTCAATATTTATCTTTATTTATAGAAGCTATTATTAGGTTTTTTATATTTTATCCTTTTGATGTAATTTTCTTTGTGAATAAACCAGTTTAAAGTAAAGTTAGTAAAAAATTTTAAGTACCTACTTAACAATTTTCAACCAAAGGGCTAATCTAATGCTATATTTTTTTTATTAATTAATGTGTAATGTAATAATACAAACCTTGTTAATTAAATTAAATAAATAAATAAAGTGGGCATATTTGCGTGTAGAGGGAAATAATTGCCTTTTGTGGTGTGACGATATGAAATGGGGTTTATAGATACTGAAATGTGCTGCAGTGCATTACCAAAGTACTGTATTTAATTGTACTTTCGTTGGAGTAATTAGAGAAATATTCGTAATACATACATTTCGTGGTAGAAAAGCGTAGAGTTTACAAAAAATAGCTGATATTTAATCTGCTATGACATACCTATATTTTTCTTCTTAATTTTTGCAAAGTTAGTGTTATGTATTTTATACATAACACTAACTTTGCAAAAATTGCTAGTCTATTCAGTGTCAAAATGTAATGTTCCTACATTTTAGTAATAGCTGGGATTTTTTAAATATTGTATCGTATTTTCTTTTGTACCGTGGCAACATTAGTCTCCTGAACCAGAGGGTAGCTCTCAATTAAGCGACAATCAATTCCAAAAGCATTTTTATGCCAAGAAGCTCCCTCGATCATTTGCTAAGATTCCAATACAAATGGGACGACATAAATCAAGTTATTAAGAGAGCTTACCCATTCCAGTTGATCACTAGGGATCCGCCACCTGTCGACGGCTCTTAAATGTTTGTTCCTTCTCTTTGTTGTTCTTATCATTGTGTTTGTGATCTATTAGATTGTTTTCTGTTCTCTTGTTCTTTTAAACTTGTCCTTGTACCTATTAGATTAGATCTTATTTCGTTGTTTTGTTTCTGATTTTTATGTGTGTGCCTTTATATGTATAACAATATCGTTTACGAATAACTAAAATAATTTACTCATCTAAACTAACAAGACTAACAAACCTAATCAATATTATATGAGTTGCATCTAACCTAGCCACATTTACCTAACATTTTCCAGCGTTTTTCTAACTTTTAACAATACTCAAAAAAGTAACGAATTCCATAAAAATACTAAATGGCTTGCTCAAAATAACTAATAAATGTATAGCTTATGGGAAACGGCGCCGGCTTGTGGGTTTGAGCGAGGCGGCAGATGGTAAGAGGTCCCTTAACGATCGTAGCTTTTGGGCAATACGGACATACCAGCGACAAAAATGTGGCGTAGATCTGTCACAAATAGTACGCCACGTTTTACTATAAATCTTAACACACCCACAATAACAACACTGTTGATAAACGCAACTTTTTATTTAAACACACCCAGCACTTTGTTAATGAGTTACAAATTACAAAGAAATTGGTTGAAACAACTTCAATACCGAACGAAACTCACTTAGAAACGTTTCATCGATCACCCTTTGTTGAATCAGCCAGTATTTTTGTACTAAAATGTTACACTTATTGAGGTTACACTAGTGCAGTGTAGCACTTGATTTTGCTCGATGCACCGGATTCTGGTGCTAACCGTTTTGTTTGATCCACATGATTTGTCCAACACACCCAAACACTGCTATGTGACGTACCGGTGCTTGGGACATTTCGGATGTGTGTTTGTCTTTTTCTAGGTGTAAAATCATCCGCTCCCAGATCATTCTTCTGGTTCAGGAAATAGCTTCGGAGAGTCCTGGACGATGTATATAGAACAATTTACAAAGACTCAAATAATTTAGAAAATTTATGAGACCAGTGAGATTATAAAGTAAAGCGGTGATTTTAGTACCGGATGGCTTCGTGCCTTGTACGCTGCCTGTACGTCCTATTTCATTACACTTTGCATGTGCATGGATTTACGCTAGTGCTTTTAGTGGTTTGGAGGTAGCTTGCTTGGCTATGCGCTTTATATTTGCATGCATAGGTTGTGGTTAGCCTAGTAACTTTACATTGTGTAATTATGTGTAAATTTCAAGTAAATAATTAAACTGTGAACCTTCTGTGAACTTCTCGAAACTTAGCAGCAATGTTCGGTATTTTTTGTATTAAGAATTGTTCACATTTAGTTAATTACTTGATTTAATTTGTAATAAATAGATATTTATTGTAAATGGTTTCGTTAGAACATAGATTAATTCATTCATTCATAGAAATTCGCCTCATTAACCCAAAATATAAACAATATCAAACATTTCGATATTATAAACAGTATATATTACAGGTGACCGGAAGCAAAAATTTAAGGTTTTCCTGGTAAATTACAAACCCTAGACTACCTTCAAAATAAATTGCCGAATTTCAAAACAAAGTAAGAGTGAAATTGAAGCACGGTTGTTGTGTTCTGGCACAAAATTATAGTTTTAATAAACGGTGGAAGTTTTAGTAGTTAGTCACTGAGGTGATAGTTTAATTTAAAAGAACCATACAAAATTATCAAAGTAGTTAATAAGTTAAGTTGACATACGTTTAATTGTTACTAACATTTGCAATGCATGAAATAGATATATTTGCATCTATTTTAATACCGATTAAAATAACACCTCTCGTTCTTATTAAAAACATGAGACAGTGCGGTTGAATTTTTGAATGAAAGTGACCTAATGAAATTAGAGTAGTATAATGACTGCATGTGTAAATTCGCGTGTGAAAATGACTTAATTGATTGTACATTGTAGCTAGTTGAGCACTTGGTCGTGGTTTCGGTGGCGTAAGAGTTAAAGCTAAAGAAAGTTAATTTTTCAGTGGTCAAGATTCAGTCCGACGGTGCTCGACTGTAATAAATCTTAGTCGGAGCTCCGACCCGCTTCGTACATTAGAGGCCATAGAGGCCATGGTCTCGCCGTGCCACCACTCACCCACATCTGTAGGTTTATTTTCATTTTATTTGGTAACGTGAATTTCACCCTTTATTTCACCTCGCATTTAAATTCGCGTCTTCTGAATATTCAGCTTACGGTGAACTTCACGGTACTTACATTATTCAAGTCGACTTCATTTGTTTCAGTGTTGTTTCATAATTCGTTTGTTTTATGCACAGTATTTAATTTTGTCTAGATTAAGACCAATGCACATGACGACTTTTTGACGCGCCTTCGATGCATAACGATAAAACCTTACTGTAAAATGGAAGGAATTGATCTTGTATCAAACATTTGTTATTTTAGTAATACAAAATACGCCCTTTATGGAAAACATTCATCGATGGCTCGTATAAAATACGTCATCTGCATAGGCCGTTAGTAACCAGTGCACCGCACAGTTTGCACCAGTGTTCACACAATGTGTTCGCAATAAGCACGCTTGTGTCTGTTAACAGAAGGCCCAGAATCGGGTGGTGGGAACAGCGGGTCCCGGTCGTCCCTGTCGTCAGCACTGCTGGCGCTGGCGGTGCTGGCAGCGCTGAGGCGCGCGCGAGCCTAGCGCCGCGCCCCGATGCCACTCGCCCGCCGGCGTCCGCGCTGCGCCGTGACCGAGTGTTGTGTGACTGAACCTGGACGCTACCTGTATATACGTATACTCCCTGCGCTAGTGGCAATTTTTTACACGAACTATAATTTAAATGAAAGTCATAGTTTTATACGTACTATAAATAGATGATGTAAGTTCGAGTGTGATATTGAAGTAAGTGAAGATTTTGTATTAAAGTATTTAATGTGACAGTGAAGTTTTCATTAACCCTCACGGAACACTTGCCTCGTGTTTATTTAAAGGAAGAGGGAACAAATGATACTCACATTTAAATTTTTTATCGGTTTATTTAACGTCTTTTTTGTTCTCCAATAATTCTTCTTAAGTTAATTACATGTTTATAAGACAATATTTTTCGTTTTTATTTCATTTTCATAAACATATTTTTAATAAACATCTCCACAATTCATCATAACAAGGTCGTGCGACCTACTTACTGTCTCAATCGTTCTAACTCTTAGGAAAAGGCAAATAATATTAAACTTCAAATCTGTCTACGAATTCGAACGTGATTATTCTTACTTCGAGTGTAGAACGAGGTCTACATCAGCGGTGACCCCGGCGCAGGTCCGGCGTCGCTT
>OZ007522.1:7906778-7967032 GCA_963931895.1 Eupithecia pulchellata
ACCTTCCTCCACCCAAAGAGGCACCATCGTACTGCACGCCCACCGCCGGTATGTTTCCTGGAATAGAAATGGTTCTGTGTCTATATTGGTTTTAATGTAGCTTCTAGCGGCCTGACAAGGTTTCGCACGTGCATATACTAAATACATATTATACACATATAAACATTCCTCTAGAATCTAATTGATTATGTGCGAAATTGTGCACTTGCCACCAACTCAACCGTGTTTTCACATTCATACATTCTAACAACCTTAGAATAATGTTGATGTTTATGTACCTACGCAATTTGAGATTTTTACCATAGGAATCCCAGTACCTACTGATCTAGGCTATTTATCTAGTGAAAAATCTGTAGCATAGTTGTAAAGATCTAAGTATACATAGGGACATACAGCGGGAAGCTACTTTGTTTTACAGTATTTAGTTTTATGTAGCTATGCTAAAGAGTTAACTAATGTGTATTTTGCGAATGCCTGTGATAAAAGTCGCGATACTATCTTGGAGTTTATAATGTCAATAGCATAATGTTAAGAAAGTTAAGCATCAAAACATATTTATCAGTTTTCATTATTCGGTCGATATCTACTAAAGATGGCCGTTTAAAATTCTGTCCCCGTATATTTGTTGAAAAGCATCTCCAAGTTTCGTAGCACCTTTCCGTCTACAAACAAAATACTCACCTACATTCCTTAAATTATGAACTCCTAAAGTATACTCAGGTGGTCCCTCTTCGATCGTTAAAAAGGTTAATAAATCATTTGGTATTATTGTAGTTACGTTTATGTATAAGACCAGATATTTGATTAAAATCAGTCTATCTATACTACAGAGTATATCATCATCAGCCTATATTAGTCCACTGCTGGAAATAGTTCTCCTCTAATGAGCGCGATAACGTCCTGTCTTCAGAAGATTGTGTGAAAATTATGAATTAATTTTAGTTCTCTGAATGTATGTGATACACGCGTGTAATGGTTGTGGAAATAAAAAAGAAAGGTAAAATCTGAAAAAGAGATAAAGCTGATGGCTAAAGATAAAGCAGCGCAGAAAGCCCTCACACAGGCCGAGGGCGTTTATGAAAAATGGCATAGATCACGCGAGCATGATTAAACGGCTCAAATCCAGGACATTACTCGATAAATGTACCTTCGAGATGTCCTGCGTGGCCTGATATTAGGAAATACTGGGTGCCTCGATTTAGCGTCAGCTGGGCTGACCCTTCTCACTTTTATCGTTATTCAGCATTTTTCACTGTGCGGAAATTACGGTGCTCACTGAGGCAGTGATTAATTAGGTATCACGCGGCGACGCCGCAACGCGATTGCAAGGACTATGCGCTCCTAGATAAACATACGCTACTATAAATCTGCGGTTTTACAATGAGAATAACTTCGTTGCTATGAAATATTTTTTTATTTAGTTACATTGTAAAATTATATACTTAAATTGTTATAATATACCTTACAATGAAACCTAAGACTTCTGGAACTGAACACAAAATTTTAACAAGGTTTTATTTTTTTGTTTATTATTGTTTTTGTTTTTGAAGCTTTAATGAATAATTATAATTAGTAGTAGGTACTACAGTTTTAAAATAGTTATTAATTAAAAATATAAAAAAAAAATACTTAATCTTTCACGCTTTTTCAATTAGAGCGATGAGACCAGACGCGTTTTTTGGATAATAATTTAAAAAAATTGTTTTAGCGGTTTTGATGCTTGGAGGTATTATATAAGTCATTGTAAATAGTTTATCTTTCTTTGATGAAGCATAACTGTCAATGGACACATAATTTTAAACTTTTGGCATATAGCTTTAGGTAGATGTGTTATGGATAACTTAATTACCCATCATGCTTAGCTGGTAGTTTTCCTAAAATATAAAAACAAATAAAGAGCGTCTGCGAATCGAATAGAAGCACTCGAAAATTAGATATAAACGACGCCTCGCGGGCAAAATAAGGAATAGAAAATAAAAACGCAAAATTCAAAATTTTTGTCTTGAAATATAAAAAGAGTTACTTCCATGAGCCATTTCTAACAAGTTGTTTTATCGGGTATTATCAATTTTCCCCTGATTCATACTAAACGGTTAACAAACAAAATAATAGTAAACAATGTTAGCAAGTGATTAGCCGCAGAAATGACTCGTAAAAGGACAATGTATTGGTTATTAGGCGATTGTTAGGGTGTGCTAATTGGGACTCCCCTTGTTACGCGTTGTCCACTGTGGTATACATAGAGTTAGCAGTGAGATAATAAATTCGGGAAATAAAAAGCCGGAATATTTCAAGCCCGTTCTGCAAGTTCAATTTTTCTGTTAATTGAAGAACAATTCCTGACCAATGTTTAATGTTTGGAATTATTATCAAAACTTACATTATAACCATCGTTTTCTATGAAATTCTATGATCTCTACCTATGGTCGACGTGTGATCGGGTAGACTTAGTACGCTCGTAGTTCGCAAGAAAAAAAGTGTATATCCATACTATACAGACAGATTGGTATCCTCCAATGGTAAGTAAACAAAACGAATAAAATGTAGAAATTTTGTTGAAAATGCGGTCAGCATTTTCAGTGAAACATTTATTACGTGCGTTTTAATTATTATTAAATCACCAATTGAGGCCCAATTTTTTATGAATGTTTTTGGGAGTTTTAAGTTTTGTTACGACGAATGACGACTTGTGTAAGAGCAACGTGACGATGGCTTTCTAAATCATTCGAAAACTATCTCCGATTTCATTGGTTTGTTGTCATACTATAGGTACAAAGTAATTCCTCTCCATTTGGTTGGAGCGCTGCAAGACGCGAAATGTTTACGACGGACTCGAAAAAGAAGGAAGTATTCGAAAGGAATTGTGCACAACTCGGACTTCATCAGATACTCAGCACTGCTGAGTAGTTTTTTGAATTTTTTGTAAAGGAAAAAGTAAGTCCAGTAAATTACAATTTTGATTTTTGCAACGAAAGCTTATCATTAACTTTAAATATACATAGATGAAATTTTAGATTTCAATTAACGAATGAATTTTTTATGATTAATTACACTCACACAAAATATTTCACAATCATACGAAATAGAATTTGCACAAACATTTGTTCAATGTCGGTTAGCAGCAGTGACGACATAATATTCATGAGTGATGCTCACAACCGTAACTAGGTGGCGCCACTTGCAGATAAAACACGCAATCGATGAGTAGGACTTTACGTAGACCATTTTCTGATGCTGTCAACTTTTCTATGCTATAATGTATAGTTTTCTGTTGTAAATTTCAAAAGGTTCAATATACATAAAGAGCTTTGTCTATGAATGATGATTCATAGCAGAGCTACGGCATAAAGTAGCACTAAAAAAGCCAATCCCATGTAACAATATACCAAATCCAGGCAATGAATCAAATATACGCTTACCAATACGAATTAATCTCCACCCAGAAACATATACTCAACCTCTATCATACCACTCGCAGTAAACTATGTGGGCACATTTATTACTTAGTCGTTATCACATAACAACTTACCAACTAATGCTTTCTAATCACGTAATGTTGGGTAGTGTGGTGTTGTCTAACAAATCAGAACAAATGAACATCATGTCAAGCAAGCTTCTCGCGGGGCCTACGGGAACATGTAGCCTATCACAAATCAATCATGAGGCGGGACTGAACGATCGTGGTTTTAGTAAGAGAGTAAATATACCTTATACATACAATACGATACCTTACAACGTTTTAGTTTGGTACACACAAATGAATCAGTCTTTACAATCACAGGGTATATTTTCTGTTTTCTATGTGTGTAAAAGCTAGAGCATTTTTTTATTGAGCTTTTTTATTTCTGACAGATTTCAGAATGTGGGTAGACAGAAGCAATTAGGACCAAAAACAAATTAGGCATATAATCACGAGCTAGCCAATAGAGAAAAATGTAGAGCGAAGGCTAGCAGTAATTAAGGTAAGAGGAAAAGGTAAGAGGGGAACCCAACATTCAAATCTTTATAAATGCTCCATTTCCCTATAGTTGTCCTCGCATAGCAACTCCCAAGGACGTCGTAGCAATGAGCCATAGCAACAGAGTAGCAATGAGCCATAGCAACAGACCTCATGAGTTGTAGGGTATAGGGTTCTCTAGTTTATCATATATAAATAGTTTTATGATAAACCAGAGTTTATCATAAGACTAGGCTTTGGTGATGATTACACAGTTATGAAACTAAATTTGGGTTTATTTTACACTGTGCCTCAGAGTCACTCGTAGCCTCGGATGTTCTCCTAAGTAGAATCAATGCTACGAATCTGACTTTTTTAATACCACTAGCTGTTTTTGTTAGCATTTCGCACTTTTGAATATATAAAATCACTGTTCAGATTTTTACATGCAGCCCAATTAAGAAATATCATAGTTTCTCAGCTCTTTTATAGGTGAAACCGCTCACTAAACTTGGCCCTATTTCCACATTCCTTTTCTTTTTCCGGCAACTATTGATGTTGTTAATGTTAGCGATTTGCAAAATCATTGTTTTCAACAAAATAGTTCTCAATCAGAGCGGGCCAGACGGAATAATAGTCCACGTTGAGCGCTCCACTTAATAAGACGTTTCCTTGAAAATGACCGAAGTCCTGACGCCTCAGATGGATGAAGGTCGAACGTGCAAATGTCGACTCACGCCGATCAAATTATAGGTTAGTATCATAGAGAAATATGTATACGGGACGATATGATTATTTAACCAACTAACGGCGATTATTTAATAGGTGATATGGAATAAAATAGCCGTGGACAAAAGAAGAAGAAAATGGCCGTTTGCTGCCGGCATAGAATTTCACCACCCCCACTCTTCCCGTGGGTGTCGTAAGAGGCGACTAAGGGAAACACACCGGGGGCGGGCAGCAGCGCCCTCTGCAGAATAACTCCACTGAACTGCGATCCCCAACCCGCATGCCCAGCGTGGGGATTATGGCAATAACACCCAAATGTAGATAATGCCATGGAGGACTATGTCCAGCAGTGGACTATTAAAGGCTGATGATGTATGATGATGTATGTATGTATGGAATAAAATATCAACCCTTTTTGTACCTATTAAAATTATCAACGAACATCAACATGTTCGGTGATTTTATTTCATTCTATTTGTGATACACTTATCATATCACATATAATGCGTAAGTTTAATAGCATTACTGAATAATAATGTCTACTGAGTCTACTTTACATTTATTTATTAACACACAAGATTCTGCCAGTGGCTTCGTAAACGTTGTTTATATGACAACGTTTTAACTTTTAAGTATAAACTTTATACTCAGCAATCAAATGCAAGTGAGGGCACATCTAGGTTGCCGTCTTATGTCACTGTCAGCTGTTGCAAAAAAATTTCAACGTATGAAATTCCTTGTATTTTTTCCAATACATAGCTTAATTTTTGCACAGCCACTTCATCAATCATCTGATTCCAGAAGTTTTTTCGATATTTTCAATAATCTTTTAATAATTATTTTTTTGTTCGCTCCCCGCTTCAACGACACGAACACGAGAGTGCAGAATGAACTAAAGCTCGCGACTTACCGCGTCATTTTGGCGCGAACGGAAATGTAACTAACCAATATTTACGTAACTTATGTTTACTAATTATTCATGGAATAATAAAATATGGCCTAATTATGTTATTTTAAGCAAAATATATGTCTGAATAATAATAAACAACATGTCTGAAAATCAAAAAAGGGGTATTTTCCCGATAAATATCATATATTGGATAGAATACTTAAATAAGAACAAAAACATTACAATTAATAATATGAATTTATACATACATTCGAGCCCTAATTATGTCTATTCGTTATTTATTAGGAGAATTATTTACTAGAACAAGTCGTAACCTTTAGCCTTTTCATGATTCCCACCTCGGGACAAATGCACGGTCTGCATAATTTTGCTCACGGTGATCGATCGTACCTATTGTATATTATATAAAATTAAAAATATCTCTATGTATGTAATATACTGTATTAAGTATATCACACATCAAGTACTCTTAACACAAGCTGTGCTTAACTTGAATATATATTATATTTTTGTGAGGACAAAAAGTCTTTATTAACAAATAAAATAACAATGATCTAACTAAATAAAAAAACTAGTATTTACAATTGAAACAATTGAGCTAACTGCAGACTGTTGCGAACAAACTACAGGTAGCTCAACTGATCCATATCAGTACCAGTGTACAGTGTACAGTGTGCATTGCCACGTTGTATGGCAATGCTGATGCGATTTTGTTAATGAATGCTATTTTTGTTATCTACATATTCTAATTATTCTCAAAACGATAAAGCCTAAAAAATGTATAAAATCTTTTCGTGCAATGCAAAATAGGCACATTTGTTTCGACTCACCCCACCTAAGGTCACTGGCGTGGGATTCAAAATATTTGTCTGATATTCGTTCGGATGCGTAGGTAGACGACGAAAGTTGTTTCAGTGTAGGTTGCAAATTAGAATATTTAAATAATACTTGTAGCACTAAATGTCATGTCTCAATAAACAATCAATTGATAATAGATAAAAAACCAATATGTCAAATCAATCAAATAACTCATTGCATTGAATCAATAAACTAAGAGGTAGTTTATTGATATCACATATCTCAAGAGGCGCAAATATTCAGGTATCGGCAGAGCCTTCGAATTTGCTCCCCTTGGAGTCGAGACCCTAGTTCCGTCAGGAACTGAAGCTCTCCGGTTTTTCAAAAAAATATATGATCGTCTGGTCGAAACGACTTGTAACCCGAGAGCTGGTCAATATCTAACGCATCGCTTCAGCATTGCCATACAGCGGGGCAATTTAGCCATCATCTTGGGGACACTTCCGACTGGTATAGACTGGATATGGATCAGTTGAGCTACGAGTCCTTTGCTTGCAACAGCCTGCAGTTAGCTCAATTGCTTCAAATACTAGTTTTAATTTGATTATTTAATTGTAACTTTCTTTGTTAATAAAGATAAACTAAGAGCGTTTTATATTTTTATTGTAATCATATCTATTCGCTTTGAATCACAATACCGCATTGTGTCCACCAAACGTACTTTTAAACACTGAAAAAAACATTTTCTTTAAATTTCGGCAGCCAGTAAAAAGTTAAGCCTCGTCTTATAAAACAGAACTAACGACTACCGTAATCGCCTCAAAATAAAGAGCAAAATTAACAAAATAAATAGACGACGGCAGTAGATGACTCCGGATAATCCCCTTATCGTTTTATCCCGAGCCTACTGATCGCGCGGTTCCGGCTACAACTTACCACGTGTCTAATACTTGCCAGGTGATAAAAAACCTCAATTGCTTTGTTTTTAGGATGCAGTTTTGATTACGCAATACAAGAGAATGAATGCAAGGACATGTCGATAGGCGACCCTACACTCAGGGCGCGCATAACACGAGATAACTGGACTTAGACTGGACGAAGCAACGCAGCTATACCTCTAAAGGTAGTCTTTGGGCTGATCGCGATTCTAAGTCTGGACGCAGCATAATTATCATTATCAACGATAGTAGACAAATGTGCCATTAAACTGGCAAAAATCACATGTCGAAATACAACCAAAATCGCCCTTTTTACTGTAGTAATACAAAATTCCAATGAGAAAAGAAAGCCCAGAATTAATATCATTTACATTGAAATGTTTATAGAAAATGTGTATAGAAAATTCACCCTCTGCAAAGTATATGAATCTATCTATGTATATTCAAGCAATATTTATGTGTTTTTGAGACTTAATGCTCTGGGGACAGATGATTTTCCCTTACAAAAGTAGTACCAAAACGATTTTGTATTTTGAGAAGATTTTCACGATGGTTTGCAATGAATTTGATAATTTTCAATATCAATGCTAGAATATGAACTGTCCAATGCATTATTTTAATTTTATAATTTTGGTGTAAATATACACTTGATTTCAAAATCTAAGGGTGTTTCTAAATTATTTTCTTATAGAAACGTTTTACTAAAACTATTTTATAGGTTTCTAACTAATTGCAAGAGCAGTGTAACGTATAAATGAGATAAATAAATGCAATTCCAGGTGTTCGTAATTCCCTTAGCATAGTATCGCACGTCGGTTCCGGTGCTGGCACCGACCGCCCGATTACCGCCCGGATACCGCCTGATAAACTGCTTACAACTGATTTCAGTCGAGCTTTATAATTACTGGATGAGTATTATTATGAATCGTGTAGATAAAGAGTGGTATCAAACATTTGAAAACTTTATTCACAAGAAATTACAATTAAATAACCAAACTAGAACTAATATTTACAATTCAAACAATTGAGCTAACTGCAGACTGTTGCAAAGAATTACAGGTAGCTCATCTGATCCATATCAGTCGGAAGCGTCCCCGAGACGCAGCTTGCTTATTTTTTTTTAAATGTCGTGGACCTCTTGTGAATCAAAGTATGGACATAAGTTTTTTTTGGAAACAACCGAGCCGTGGACCTCTGGGAATAAGCCAGTCTATTAATTATTTTTTACCCATGATAACAAAAAACGATATGGCTCACTATTTTTGAGAACGTATTAATATAACCATTTTTCGAATGAGAGTGGTGAAAACAAAGTAGGCATTGCAAAACCGTCATGTTACGACGATAGCGTAGCTCTACCAGAACTATTTCTAGCTACGGTAAGAGCTGTATACATCACATGGAATGAGATCAATAAATGCAATTCCAGGTGTTCATAATCCTCTTAGCGTATTATCGCACGTCGTTTCCGGTGTCGGCGACGACCGTGCGGATACCGGCCGATAAAATGTTTACAACTAATACCTGTCGAACGTTTATCCGATAAATACTGGATGAGTATCTAAACCTTGAAACTATTACTCACACAGAAAATAGTAAGCACGTTTTGTGAGACTGCTCACCGTAAGCGGCAGAACGACAAAGAATAGCTAGAGGACATACATAAAGATCCGCTTTACCACGCTGAAATGGTCAGCAACACGGCAAACTTTGGTGACCTAAAAGGCTCGCAAGATTGGGACCATGGGAAGGTGGAGGGATTGGCCTTTTGGCCATAAGTAACATTGTGTGCGAGCATCAGGGTCCGATATATTACAGCTATCTTGTAGAAATATAATTTTAAGTAATCAACATTATTTCAAATTATTGGCAAAATTGCAGCGCGCTAAGGAGAGTCATTTTCCATAAGGGATGGGGGCACAGAGCTGCACCGAGCTGGTGTGGCCATACAGCGAGGCAATGCAGCCAGCGTCTAAGGGATGCTTCCGACTGGTTGATATGGATCAGTTGACCTGTAGTTTATTTGCACCAGTCGGCAGTTAGCATGTAATTACGAGCTCTAATTTGGTTATTCAACTGTGTTTTCTTTGTAAATAAAGGTTTTACCCGTTAAGAAAGTCATTTATTGCATGCCAAAATATGATGTCTATACTAATATTATAAAGAGGAAAGATTTGATTGTTTGTTTGTTTGTATGTTTGTTTGTTTGTTTGTTTGTTTGTTTGTTTGAATTGAATAGGCTCCGAAACTACTGGACCGAGTTAAAAAATTCTTTCACCATTAGAATCCTTAATTTTCCGTGATGAACATAGGATATATAATATTCTCAAAAAAGTTAGGGATCCGCATGAAAAATTCAATAATTGAACCGTGGGCTGTATATTCAACCTCTTTTTCTATTATGGCGCGTCAGAATAGAAAAAGAGGTTGTATAGCGCACGGTGCTTGCTTTTTCTCTACGGCCAGTGTCAGTTGGTACGGTCAATGTCGAGTCAATGTCAAATGTTGTTAAAAAACGTAAAGATCCGTATGAAAACTGTGAAACCCATGGTTTTAGTGTGTATAATTTCTGAAATTTTTGTTTAATACCCGTGCGAAGCCGGGGCGGGCCGCTAGTTTATTAATAAAAAGAAACCAAAAGTTTCAAACGATAAATGGTAAAACCAGTATATCTGAACGTTTTAAGTCCTTAAATGAACTCGTATTTTACAATCTGAACTCGGTAGCAATGACATGAAATATTGGTTAGATAAGTACTAATATCGAACGAACTTAGAAATGTACAAATATAAATCAAGAAACTCGTCTAGACACTAGACACCAAGGATATAAATAAAACTACACATAAAGTGAAATTATTAATGATCTTCCTCCACGTTTTCGAGATTATTGACTGCTTCTTTGATTAATTGTTCAGGTACAATTTTAAGAATATCAAAACCTGAGCTGCAGAACATTATAAGATCTAGACTGAAATTTTACATTTGTCTATTTTGATCGTAATCTGAGATTCGTATATTGTCAGAATAGCAATAAATGCGACGTTTGAGCCGGGAGCTGGTCAGTATCTGGCGCAGCACATCAGCAATGCCATACAGCGAGACAATGCAGCCAGCGTCTTGGCGACGTTTCCGACACGTATTGATATGGATCAGTTGAGCTACCTGTAGATTTTTTGCAACAGTCTAAAGTAATATCAATTGTTTGAATTGTAAATACTAGTCCTTATTTGGTTATTTAATTAAAGTTTTCTTTGTAAAAATTCTAAATAACATAACGTTTTTCAAATATAATTATAATTTATAAATTCATCGTCCTATTGGAGTGGTGCCTTGAATGAGGTGACAGCAGCATTGTCCCGGTCCGACCGAGGCGGCGCTTTTCCGCTATTTGTAACAATTTGTCCACGTTTATCGGTTAGCTTCTTCGACAAATGCACGAGGAAATTGACTACGCTTTTTAACCGCCCGTTTTATTTGCCTCTATGATCAGTTCATTTTATGCAGGACAACAATATTTTTAATGTTTTTCTCCCAACTGTATGTTCTGCTTCGAATGAAAGTGTGGGCACTTACTTGATACATAAAGTTACTTCGCATTCAATTCAATTTAAACTACTAGTGTTCTATGTATTTTTTGTACATTTAAGACAGTCGTTTGATTCCACGAACCGTCTTTGAGTCTTTGAGACGAAACGAAACACAAACAAGGATGTGGGTGATATAGGCAACATCTCCAAGTGGACCGGTATTCCAGTCCACTTGGAGGCAGAATCCCAAGTCTCAACTTGAGAACTCGAATTAATTATAAAGAAAAGCTCGAAAACTGTGTCCTTTGTGAAGTAGCATGTTTATGCGATGGATACGACGACGGCGCTACGCCGCGCGCCCGTAATGTTGAGTGTCACGACTCTAACAGTGAGGCTTTATTAAAATTTCTCGTCCAACTTCTGACGAAGCAGTTTAATAATGCATGAAATTATTTATCAACTCGAACTTAAACCAGTCTGAGCTATATTTCCTTCGTAAGTGCAATCAACTTGTCGTGAAACAAGAAATGCGAGGGAGTTAATAACTTTCCAACAAATTATTTTATAATAGGCTGACGGCGTTTTTATAATAGAGAATGCATATTTTTGAGGTAAAGGTTCATCTTGATAAGGTAAATTATCTTAGTTTTATAAGTAGACTAGCGGTCCACCCCAGATTTGCACGGGTATTTTAAAAAAATCTTACATTTTTACACTCATTTGGTTACATACAGTTTTCACACGGCACCCTAAAATCCTTTTAAATCCTGTGTACATCAGGGATAATCTTAGATACAAATGGTGACAAACACTAATATACTATATATATATGTACTACCTAAAACCGAGTAAAAGAAAAATATTTGTAGATTCGGGTCGCGTGCCTGCGCGACTGCGACATCTCATATTAGCACAAAGTTTCTTCGGTAACCCTACTCATCCATTCCGTCCAGATTCCGTCCCTTCGCTGTTTATTCACACAACTCCCGTGGGAGACCAAATTAGCTGATCAAAATTAAATGTAAACTGAACAAGCCCTCCGAACGGCTGATGTGTGCGACAGTGGGATTATCTCACGCCTTGGATATTGCAGGGGGCTAGCGGTCCCGCGGGCCGCAAGGAACAATGCTCCGAGCACTTCATCGAAAGAGCTTAATTCTGGTTTAAACGGTAACATCGATCGGGAACTTAGGCGGCGAGTAGTTAAGCACCGCCTCGGGCTCTGTTAGGTAAGCTTCGGAGTAAATTGTTGATGGGCGCGCCTCGGCGGCTCACATCAAATATGCAGCACGCTTCCCACCTAGAGTGGCCAACTCCAACTCCACACCGAAATGGAATCTCGATGCTCGTTTGACAGCCCGACACGCTAGGCACAACGAGACATGACAACCACTCTGCTAACTCATGAACTATTTCAGTAAGATCAATACTGATTTGTTCGAGAGTCGTATAGCATTGCTTTGACAAAGGGATGTTACTGTAGACAGCTTCATATTTACTCGTTTTATAGAATTTTATTAGGAATTTTATATTTTATAGGTTTCATAGCACAAATGAACATATACACCACAGAACGTAGAAAAAGGATACTTCATAGAGCTAGAAGACCGCAGGTGGACATTCGCACACCACATAGATGGTGTGCGAATGTCCACCTGCACTGGTACTTGCGGGTTTGATTCCCGCCTCAGGATAAATATTTGTACGATCTACAGATCTTTGTTCCGGGTGTTCTGGTTGTCTTCTATGTATAGTAAAAAACATCTATCAATTTCATGTACATATTTTAATAAGTAAGTCATCTAGTACACAAGCTTTACTTAACTTGGGGTTAGATGATGCTCTGTGGATTATTCAGCATTAATTATTTATTAATGATGAAGATGTTAAGTATATCAATAATTAGGACGACAATACAAAATCAAAAAGTAAGAACTGCGTCCGTAAGATGAAATACTCATAATTCAGGTACTCATACCAGGTACATAACCTATATCAAAAGTTGTACCAATGATCAGCTACAGGCACGACAAAGACATTCAACATCTCAACCCCAATTAAATTTGGTAGTAGCTGATACATTGTATCGTGGAGTAAACAATAAATGGAGTGGATCGATGGGAGCCACGTGCACCCTGCAACCTGCCCGCCACGTGACGACCGCCCACGTGACTCGCTGCTCTATTAATCTACAGCCATGGAATAGCCAGCTCTCGACAGGCATGTGCTCTCGACCTTCCTGTATCATAAAGGATTGGGCCGCAATTGGGGACATACCTAGTTCAGTTCCTACTTGTATCAAGTTATTGTAAGCATGTATTAAATAAATGTATTTTAGGGTTCTGTCATCGGTTTCGAATACTGCAGAGCGATCCATCTGCAAAGTATGTGGTGTTCATAGAATCATTTTTTTTACATTTGTTAATATTATCTTATACATATTCTATAGGTTTTTTATTTACTTCGTTATATTGTCAAACTTTTGTCAATGTTCGGGATTTTTTAATTTCAAGTTGATTTAAATAATTGAGTTATGCATAATGAATGAACAATTATTGCCTACCGTAAACAGCCAAATCGTAATAATCGTAAACAACAAATTAAATTTTCGGCGAACACAGTGTCACAGAAAATTTCAGCCGTCTTTAATTAGTTATATATTAACATTGAAATTTATGAATGGTTGCTTGTACTCCAAAAACATAGAAAATAAAAATAATAAAAAAACTTAAATTCGACAACCTTATAAAACATTGAACAAATATAATGTTAGTATATTTGCTCATAAAAATTGGTCATATAAAAGGGTTCGTGGCTTAGGCCCCCAGTGGTGGACGCACCTGTGGTCGACGCCCCCGGTCAGTTTATTTTAATCCGAATATTTTTTTTATCAAATGTACTTGCAGGCATAAAAGGCATAAGCTTTTAATATATTATATCATAACCATAACTATTTTTATTAGAAATGTTTTTATTTTGTACTAGCTTGTACCCGCGGTTTTGCCCGCGTGGAATATTCCCAAGGGAGCATTCAACCCAAGTCAGCTCATACCCTGTCTGTATACCAAATTTCATCAAAATCCGTTCAGTAGTTTTAGACGGACAAACATCTAAACAAACAAACTTGTAATTTTAAACTTTTTAATAATAATTATTAAAAATAATCTACTATGAAAAATATAAATAAAGACACATGAACTAAAATTGTCTACTAACAACAGAAAACAACCAAAATCATCTTATTTACTTCGTTAATAATTACCCAAGTAGCAAAATAGATCCTATAACAGTCTTCAAGACTACATTTCAACACTCCTATAACATTCTAGTAGTAAACTACAAAGCTGGATTTGGGCGCATTTATTGGAGCACAAGTTCTTGTTATGAGCTTACAGCATGCTAAGTCTAATTATTGCCTTGCGCTAGTATTTGGAGGGACTTGAACTCCCTATAATTGCCTTAGAGAAGATTACTACTGGTAGCAGTATTCCTTTTGTTATCTACTTCTAGTTCGTTTTGTTAATATGTATTTGCAGTGTTTAATAAACACTAATTTATTTTATCATTATTTTCTTTGATAATATTTGAATGAAAAATGCTTATCTAGAATTAAGTACGAATGCAATTTTGTATGGCAAATCTATTTTTAATGTATAAGTGTACAGTGTTTGCGCTAATTTTCTTACGCGCTTACATAAATTGAATGTCAAGCCTGTTAGTGAAAAAATATTATCAAGCACTTCATAATTGTTTTTTGATCATTCGCCATGTTTCAAAAATAGCTCTTTATCAAGACATTTATAAGACTGTAATAGGTAAAACTACGCTTGATTTACTCTTAGTTAAGATTACCTAACCACCATGTTGAATCAAATTAGAGTTCCTCGATTAATATTTGAAAACCTGCAATAGCTACACATTTTTGACGTAAATATGTGTATGTGCAACTTATAGTTATGTAAGTATGATTAAAGAGAGAGATTCTTGTACAAAAAATACAGTACAGGATAATGATCTGTTTTATTTCACAACGTAGGTATGCAATTAGGGTAATAAGGATACCACATTCGGAATGTACGGAACATTCTAATAAATTACTGGTTTCTGCTTTTTCAGAACTTGCTTGAGACGATCGCTTTTGCGTTACCGATTCTGCCTGTCTTTTATGTACAGTTCTTCAGTAACCTCCATTTTGTTTAAAACGCTTCTAATCTATGATAAATAATAATTTACAGTAAGTATCTCAAATCGAACGACTTGTTAAACTGTTTTTTTTTTCTTTAAAAGATTATTTACTCTCAAAAAAATCTTATAAGCGTCTTTAATAAGACTACATCGCCTCATACCTATAATGATCTCAGCTAAGTATTTTATAAGTCTTGGAAATCTTACACAAAGCTTTTATAAGACTATAATTTTCGCAGGACTATTAAGACTTTGTCAATACACTTATGAGATTATATGTCTTGTAATTATCCTATAATATAGTATAGTAGTAAACTACAAGGCAGTTTTATTAGTAAATTTGCTCTGGAGAGTAAGAATGCTTGCTATTATAAGCAAAGTATACTTGAGAAAAGCCATTAAAAGCTTTATAAGTCTAATTTAAGCTTTATAAGTCTAATTTCACCTATTGTATTCTATTATAGGATTCCCTTGCTAGTTGGGTAGCTATTACTTTTTTGCTCGGATTTCCACATATGGGCAGATTTGTTCTAAAAACATGATCGTAGTAATTTTTTTATTTTTATACTGCTCAGTCAAATTGGCAATCATTTTTGCATTCTTTCTTGACGCGTTTTTTCGCCTGCTAACAGGAATGTTTTTAGCTTTCAGTCTGAAATAAGATATTATCTATAATAGTTGCATTATTTTACCAATAAATATAATTGCGATTTTAAAATAAATATATTGCCTTGCTTGTGCCGTGCCGTAGGTAGAAATATCAATCGTTATCATTTCCAAAAATGAACTAAAAATAAAAATAAAACTAAAAATAACTTTGTTATTTGTTCGTCTGGAATACTGAAATGAAAGTCTTGGATCAAATTGGTCTGCAAATGTAAAAATACCAGGAATGTACAAGTTTTGAAGCGTAAATACTTATATTACCTGTTTTCCATTATGGAAAGCCATCCGTCTTCAATGTCTTCTTCAGGAAGATAGGCTAAGCAGATGCACAGTTTAACGTACTGCGTGGTCTCTTCATGATCTAATAAACGAAGAGACTTTGCCCGCCTGTATATGGCATTTTGAAAATGTACAAAACATCCATGAATTTCAGCATTGGGAAATTCGTTAGTTATTGCGACCATTGCTGATATTTCGAAATCCAGAGTGAATTTTAAGGGCTTGAATTCTATCAAAGCTTCTTTAATTTTTCTGAACATTATCTCATATGTCTTTCTTTCTTTAGTGACCAGTAGCGCGTAAAATATTGGCACAATATTGGTGTCATCTGTATTGTCTCCTATATCTCCATGTATCGTATAAATCTGTTTGAATGGACAGGGGCAGCAATCAAATGTACCGTCACAAAAGAAGTGGTGTACATTTTTAATATCTTCCAAAGCTTTTTCTGATACAAAGATGATGATCCTGTTACCATCCTCATTATAATCGACTAACATGTGTTTTCTAAAAATCTCAGGTATAACAACTTCAGCTGGATCCGTAAATCTTGTTTTTTTTACATTCAGGGATGTATTACGACTTCTGTAGATTGCTTTTTTAACATTGTTGTAGATTGGAATTTTCTCACTGTGCCCTTTATTCTGTAATCTTGCAGTTTTCACTTCAAACATTTTCTGTATAGGACTAAAATTTGTTGTAACTTCTTGTTTTAAATCGTTCATAACAACTTTTATCTCGTTTTTTAATAAATCCGGCTTACACTCAGGCTTATGCCCTTTTTGCATCTGAACATTATCGCTTTCATTAGTTAACTTCACTAAACCACCACATCGGCCATGTCTTTTATTTACACATGTCCACACACTATCGTGTTTATTATTTCTATGAAAATTATACGCAAATCCAGCATGTAGCAATGTTTTTCCCCCTAGTCTATTTTTTACCATTTCATAATTACTTCGCACCAGCCCTTGCGAAGTACCTTCGCTCGACATTGTGAGATGGCACACTAAACTTTAATATCAGTTTTCAAGTTCGAAAGTGTTCAGTTCAAAACCGTGAACATAATGTTTGGATTTATCAATGAAAAGATTACATTAAAAAAATATTTTACACGGAAAACCAAAACCATATTCTTCTGCTAAATCTGTCAACGAAAATTTGATTGCTGCGTGCGCCGCATGTCAGGATGTTTGGAACGTAGCCTTCTGTTCAAATTCTGTTTTAGAGGCCAGTACGTTGTTAATCTTCAATAAATAAAATATCTAAATGTCTAAAGGACAAGTAACCGTCAGGCCGTTTACCAACGTCACGCAACAGACCAATCGCAAAAATCCATTCAGTAGTTTTTACGTGAAAGAGTAACAAACATTCATCTCATCTTTCATCTCTACATCTATCCCTACTTTCAAACTTTTGCAGTTATAACATTAGTAGGATTAAAGACAGAAGTATTTTATTGGTAAAGTACAATTACTTAAAACTATCTAAAAAAAAATCTCTAAAACGGTATGTAAGATACACTTTTGGCATTTACTGTACTAAGTGCAAAAGTGCAAATAATAATAATAATACAATTAATAGAATCGGGGGCGTCAACCACAGGTGCGTCGACCACTGGGGGCCTAAGCCACGAACCCATATAAAATACTATTAAGTAGATAGATTTTTTAACCCAAACAGCTGCTACGGATATTGCCCCTTCGCTATAAATTGATTTTAAATATTAATATTTTATAAGAAGCTCAGACCTCTCTCGGATACAGGCCTCCTCCAATTCTGTCCAGTATTTGCGGTCTTCTGCGAAGCTCGATCAATTTTGTGGTTTCATATTATTTTCTGATAAATAATCAGCAACATACATGCCTTAAAACTTAGGCTACTAAGCATTCGTTCCGAGATCCATAATCTCCGAAAACATACACGCCTCAAAAAATTAGGCCGCAAAGCTAGCAATCGTAACAAGAACCGTCTTAATTGAGCCCTGATTGAGAAATAATTACCAGCTATTATGTTGCAACAGACGTATCACAATGTGACTATCTGACGTGTCGCTGGACAATGATTGATTGCCCCCTCGCTTATGTCCAGTCCAGAGACAGAATACATTACCGATACCCAACTTCTCTCTATCTAGAATTTAATGTTTTAGAAAATATTAGATCTTCTGGATATACTTTTGAGTAGTTACCTACTTATTTAATTTTAATGTGACAATAGTAAATTTTTAAAAAGTATAGAAAAATAAGGGAAAATAGGGGATGCTATCTGTAAAAATATAAAGGATTTTCTGGATATACTTTTGAGTAGTAACTTACTTATTTTAATTGTAATTCGGTACAAGTAAAATTTTATTAAGTAAAAAATCTTTACTTGGGAACTGAAAAAAGATTAAATAACAAAAATAGGCGATACGATTTGTAAAAGTATAATAATGTGTCGCAGATCACAATGCCCATCTCCGGGATGTGTATAGTTATTTCAGTTCCAACAAATTGTAGGTGCATAAGTAAAATAAACCTTTAGGTGTGTCTCTAGTGTTTTGTTTTTACCTAATTACATACCAGAGCGACCGGAAATTCAAAGTCAGAACTCAGAACGCAATATGAAATTCATAACTTCTTTAATACACACATAAGTTATATATAATACATAATAATATATAATGTTCAGAAAAAAAAAATCTTCTCATATAAGAGTTTTCTTACAGCAAACCTACTGGAATTAAAACTATTTGTAAAACGAGTATGAATAGAATAGTGTACATACAATAGAAAAAATATTAATTTAAATGCTAGCAAACAGACGAAAGATGAAAGATCCATTATATAAAATTACATACAAATGATATAGTATCACGGATAAAGATTTGCAGAGGCAATCGCGGAATGCGGTACTCCCCAAGCCCAATCCGACATAAAGTCATCAGAATGAGGAGTTTATTTTCTGACAATAACAGCACATTTTGCTGGCTCGGTTTTGTACTGATAAGCCTGTTATAACTCCGAGTATATTTCAATATTATAACTCCCGTATAATGGCAGCGCGCCAGCGGGTGCAAGTGTGTGTTGCTGCAAATCTCTTCTGACTAGGGCATGTCCTGGCCAAATGATGTGATACTTCGCTCGTAATTTTGATCGTATTCTTTGAAAAAAATGTCTTTTGACTTTCTTTTTGAGCTAGATTTAATACAAGAGCATTGACAAAACATCAGAATAGGCACGATAAGTGCAGCGTCTGCATTAATCCTACGAAAGTGCTACGCTCTACGAATTACAAGTTCATGTCAATTGCATTTTACATTTTCAACATGAGCTTACACAAAATCCATTAGATACCTGGTTATATAGGTTTAGCTGGTTCAATCAGGCGTTGCGGCTGCAGCGTAACCACGCAACAAAGTGGTTTCAGCCGACGCATCATAATGTGTGGAACATGTTCGGTGTTACGACATTTTTTATTTAGGAAGCGCAGAGCTACTCGTAAAATGTAACATAAAAAGAACCTTCCGAAAATCCAAGTTTGTACATTGTGATGCAACATTGTGGGCGTCGACAAAATACAATTTTGGACGGATTTTATTTTCAGGGTAACATTTATTGTTTTATGTCGAAGAATTTTATTTAATCAATATAAAAGTTAAGATATTCTTATATAAAACAAATCACTTCCGAAATACAAACCCCACTCACATTGTTACTAGACATTCATACTCGCCAGAAATTGCCCAATTTAAGTAACTACAGTCCATGTTTCATACACAAACCTTGACTTAAACAATTTACACTAAATTCACTCGACATACGATTGCCAATGGCTAAGAACAATTTTGCCGAATTCACTGCAGAAATTGAGTAAAGGAAACGACGTCTAACCGTAAGGAGCTAAGGTTGATTTTGAGCGGATATTTTGGAGAATTCGTGGGATGGGGTGAGGGGCGAAGGGCAGGTCAACGGCCCGTCCCCCGCGCCCCTGCCGCGCCCGCTAGTGTCGCAGCCTCCAACCCGGCCGGGCACCCGACCATGTGTCGAGACATATTTATTGAAAACTCACAGATAGCATTTTCCCACATATAAATTACATTCTCAAATATTTTATCATCACGAAACGAAACTGTCGATAATGCTCGAGGAATTTGTAAGACTTTATTGACAGCGGGGCACGCAAAAGAGCGCAATAAATTGCGAATAATATTTTATGCCGGAAAGGATGACCCGTAAACTGTGGACCGAATATACAAATTCAATTCGTGGTTTTCTATTGCAAAACACTTTGGTTAGCTTATGAGTAAAACTGACGCAACCATTATACTAGATTTTTAACTAGGTATCTGAAAAAAAAACTATCCTGCAGTACTAAACCTAAAATTCACTTTATTGTATATAGATTTTAAAAACACTGTATATTGTATTCGTCGATTTAAGATCTTGTCTTTAATAAATAAACTTGTCTCGCATTTGCAGATAAATCAAAACTCTACCAAAGTTTGTTAGTGTGAATGAAACTACCTTTTCACAAGGAAAATAATAGAGATACTTTCTAAATGGTAGAGATGCAAGTAATCGGGTTAGAGAATGCCCAACAATGTATTTACATAGTAACTGAGATGTATTAGTTAATTGCTGCAAGCTGGAATAATGCCAGATGTGTTCATGAACTATAGCGTTTTGAATATTATACATAGTTCGGTTTATTAACTGTAATATTATGTTTTTCTGTCTAAAAGCCTTGCATTGTCTTTATATGACTCAGGTATTGCTATCTGATATTTTATACTGCTGCTCTACATATTGCACGACATTTCGTCTTTAGCATGGATAATACAAGAACAAGAATTATTCCGCGTGACTAACGGTATGGAACCATTTTGAACTATAACAAAACCCTTTAAATTTAATTGGAAAAAGTTCTATCCGGTCCTATACTGGTCTTGATTCCTTTCGCAATAACAATACCGAGCTGCAGTAAGACGTCTTTTCCTGTGATGCGGATTTACGCCAGCAGCGTGGGGATCTGTTTGGCGGCCCCAAACCTCGTACGCGGGCGGATTTCCGCATGACCCATATAACCCATATTGTCATTCAAGTCATTTATTTCGTCTTTAAACTTATACTTAGCACTTAGACATGTCAAAAATTACTAAAATATTTGTAAAGTGTACCCCATTTCAGTTATTCAGTTCTTGTGATCCGCATTAAATCGAGATTGTTCTATTATATTAAAATACAATCCAGTCGAAGCTGTGTCGTTGTGACGCGTGAATTCTATCCATACATACATATATATCGTTCCACATAAAAACAACAAAATAATAATGATAAGCTAATTAAACGTATTTCTACCATTCTACCAACTTCACTGTACGTTTACGATTATAGGTGAATCATATCATATTAAATAACACGTAACCACTATTCACAATGGTCTGCTAACTTATAGTAGCTATGTAATATTATATTTCACTCTGACTTATGTGAATAGAAGACAGTGTAAGAAGTTTGATACTTCTCACCTGGCTTTAACTTAAGAGACAATCTATACTAATATTATAAAGAGGAAAGATTTGATTGTTTGTTTGGATTGAATAGGCTCCGAAACTACTAGACCAATTTGAATAATTCTTCAGCATTAAAATTCAAAATTATCCCTAATCATAGACAATATTTCCAAAAAAGTCAGAAATCCGTGTGAAAACTTCAATAATGTAACCCAACGTCGTCTATGCGTATGTGTAAATTTATAATTTTAGTTAAATACCCGTGCAAGCCGGGACAGACCGATAGTTATGAATAAAGAGGTTAGCATCCATAGAGTAGGGAAGCAAATCTTAATTAGATCGTGTAAGCGATATTTGATACCAGGCATGTGTCTGGTCGCGATCGGCAGTGCGCTATCGACGCGATCGTCCCACCGCCTCTCCAGTTTGTAGGTCAAGATGGACTGTTGTAGCCTGATCAATGATATCCCACTGCTGGGATTATTACCAGCTCCCTGATTCACAATTCACTGTTGACGAGATGATACTCTACAATGACGTTTTGTTGAAATTGCGTCCAAAAACGACACAATAAATAGACTCGCAGTTTCTTTATGGGTGTGTGATTTGTGCAGGTAGTTAGACATCGGGCTTAAAGTATTTGAGTATTTCATTTATTTCCATCGTAATAGGTATTACATGTCAATACTATGTCCAACAGTGGACTAACATAGGCTGATGATGATGATGGTGATGATGATGATGATGATGATGAGGTATTACATAATATGATCAGAATATCTTATAGAACAGCCAGACAGTGATTCCTCTAAAATAAAATAGAAATCAATAAGGGTTAGGTGTACAAGGGCCTAGAATTAACAAAATTACAGTTAAAATAATGTCAGAACGTAAATAAAGTTAAGATATCAAGAAACGTCATAAAAATGCTGATGCAAAATTAGAAATCTAAACATTCTTGGTATAGGTGACCTTTGATTTAATTAGATAAGTATTTTCCAAAAAGCTTGTAGCAGGTTCCTACATAAATACTTTTCTAATACAAATAATAAAAAACCAAGGTGAAGATATTCTCAAATTACAATTCGGTACTACGTTTGTATGGAATATTCATCCGTTGCCGGAGCCTTATGCTAAATATCACGCTGAGCTAATATTTTTTCAACCTCCTAAATATTTTTAATAAAATGGTTTTTAATATTATTGTTCATAATAGTTATTTTCGTTTGTACTATATAATTTTTCTTGTATTTTGTATATGTCTATCCTTAAGAAAGTGATAAAATCAAATTTTCAAGACTCAAACACACGACATAAAGCCGCTAGCCTACTATGCCACCAAGTGCCCCATTATTTAGTTTCTGGGTCGAACGGATTACGACCGGTGTAGCTTTCACGTATCGAACTCGTTTGCGCCAATTTATCGTATGCATAATTTTTCATCGATAGTATAAATGTTTTATGACAGTCTCAATTTTTTTTCAGATATCTATTAAACTATATTTAATAAACCCACTTGATTGCATACAAAAACGTAAATGAGGTAACGCACCAACTAAATCATTAATGCTTGTGAAGGTATATTTAACAAAAATATAAATTGTAATATTGTATTTAGTATTTACTAATATTTATTATTATACGAGGTATTACTAAGGTTTTAAAATAATGAAAATTACAATTATCTAACTTAATTAGGCTAGTATTTACAATTGAAATAATTGAGCTAACTGCAGACTATTGCGAACAAATAATTAGTTTTTGATGATATTTTAGAGTTTTTGAAGTCAGTCAAGATTTAAGAAACTTCGATGATCTTGAAACACCAAAAGGCTGGATCGGTTCGATAGGCTGTTGAGAAATGTTGCGGCCGACTCGAGGCGCGTATCAAATAAATTCTGTCAAGAGGGTGTCGGAAACGCTTCGACAGAGTCCCGCAATTCGTAGCAAATAGAAACGAATTAACGAAATAGGAGTTAGTTTTTCAGGAAGTTTTATTCAGTTGTTAAGAGAAGAGAGGTTAACTTCCGACCATCTTTGTACGTAGAATAGTTTTGTGGTTTTGCAACCCTACAGTTATTATTTGGTACTTTAGGTTTATGTGATCTATATAACTGTAAAATTTCAAAACCAGCACAGAGGGTAAGGCTTTTTGGTTTATTAATGCCATGTGGCTACGGACGTATACCTTTTAAATATGTAAACAAGCGTTTTGCTACGTAGTCCACGTTCTGTGACATACTTACTGCTAGATTATGGCGTGTTAATAAGTTATCTGTAAACCAAGCCTGATTCTGAATTACCAGCTCATTGATTCACAATTTAAAGTCCATTCTAAACTTATAAATATTTTGTTAATTAGGCTCATTGCCCCCAAAAAAGACAAAAATAAATAGACTCGCAGTTTGATGTTTACATTATTGGTTTTATTTATGTGATTATGTGGGATTTGTAAAGCTAGTTAAATGTCTAGGACTACAAGGGCAAGGCTTCCCTTGTAAAATAATACCAATCAGCTACAACACGAGTCTGCTGATTGCATGAGTTTAAAAAGACGGTACCCTAAAAAGGTGGGTTCACGAATTTCACGTACCTAGTCAAGTTGTTTGACAAGTAATCCAGCGGCGCGCATTGTTGCGAGCTGAAGAGAACTCCACGGTTATTACGCGTCGAGGGGCTCTGGTCTCTGCTTGTACCATATTTTCAAAAGTATATTGATGTTACCCACTGCCCGACTTCCACTCGACATTGTAACGATCTTTGGATATTTTTTGTCCGACATTTTCCCCTGGACGCGTCGTGATTCCAAAAATAACGTGTTTTTTTTTTATGATGTTTTTACGAATTTATTTATCACTCAAGCGTTTATATATTTTAGTTAAAGATCTTAATTATTAATGTTTATTTGTACTCATATATGTACAAAAAAATATTTTCATTTATCACTTATATCACACTCAGAATGCAAAACAAATATATAAGTATAATAAAATCCGTACATCAACAGCCTATTAAGCATCGTCTTTTAAATACTTGATCAATCAAGCCCGTATAAGAGGCTTGTTTCGAAATAAGTGGGTTCTGAGGGGATCTAAATATATAATTGTAATCTTATTTGCATTTAAACCGATGTCTAATCCATTTCAGCGGAGATGCTCAATTTTGAGTACACCGAGTCTCCATAAATTTATTGTTCCATTGATGGTTTAATCGATTCCCTGGTTAAATTTGTTTCCAGTTAAGCACTCTATTGAGTGAGAATAGCTATTGCTATTAAGTATGCAAGAAAAAAATAGGTTCATTAACTACATAAAATTTAGTTAAAAATCAAGGCAATATTGAAAGTTTAAAATTTTCGCCAAGTGAATTTAAAATTTTAGTGTAAGTTCAGTTGTTTATAGTTTTATTTATGGTTCAAAACTATGTAAATTGACACAAAACAAATAAATTAAGATTCAACTACTATTTTGGACGAAAAATCTATACCACTAATGGTATTTCACTGAGCCAGAAAACTCGTTTTAAAACTAAAGTCGTAGCCTGATCGAGAGAAAAACATCAATTTTAAAACTTACTCTTTGTGATAAAAGTAAAGGGAGAAAGCCATGCTTAAAAGTTTAACGGTTAAGTGTAGAGAGGAGCAAGTTGGTATCAGGGTAGATAGGAACTGCATGTTCCGTTGTTTATAATGTAAAAACAAACTTATATGGAGGGGTTCTGATTCGAGAAAGGTTTTAAACAAATATATGTACAAATAATGCTTTTATTTTCACATTAGATTATGCAGCATACGCTGAGGCAGATTATGCCTCAGCTAAGCTGAGTTAAGCAGCTGGTGTTTTGGGTACCTAACAGACCAGACGTCTGGTAGGTACCCAAAACAGTCTAATATACATTATATGTGTACATTTATTTATTTATATGTAAACGTGCACTTCTATCATTACAGGCAAACCCAATGCAATAGAGTAACATAGAGACATAAAAAACCCACCCTGGAACCAATATCTGCCTCCTATGAACATTTGTGACGCGGCGTGATTCGAGTCCACGGCGTTCTACTTCAAGCGTAGACCTACAGCTATCTAGGCATTATAAGATCTGTTTTATACAAATAAACGGTACATAATGGCAATCTTGAAGGGTATTATATAAACGATCCGCAAATCAAAGAGGTTTTGGTCATCCGAAACATCGAATTTGCCAGCAGAAAAACGTCTGAATTTCCTGCCTCATGGCCGTGTAATAATAATAATATTTTTTTCTGATCAAACAGCTATTAATCGACCAAAAAAAAGTTACTGGGTGACCAAGATGGTTTATATTTTACGGCTAATCAAACATTATTACATTATGCAGTCCAAATATTTAAAATAAATACAGCCCCATTTAATTCAAGGTTGTCTGGGAGAGATCGCTAAGACCACCCATGGACACTTATTCTTAGTTTATCTTTTCTAAATTACTCTTAAATTATGTGTGCAATAAAGTATAATTAATTATTATAATTATTATTAAGTCCAAATTAGAACAAAACTCTGTTTCGTAGAAAGTGCTACGAAAGTGCTACGGCGTAGCATCTGCTACGAAAACGTAGCTGGGAAAATATCTTTGGGTGCAGAGCAGAAATGCCGCTATCGACTAATCTTAATGCGTGTTTCATCTATTTTTCACCTCCCTCTGTTGAAAACAGCGAGAAAAATTGGCTTTCTCTTATAAAGTATGTATCACATAAGAGCAAATTTGTTTTTCGTGCATTTTCAACCTGCTAGCTCAGCAGTTTGTTTGAGAGCCACTCGCTAAGCTCTAGACTCTATCCTGGACAACTTCCTTGGATATAATATCGGCACGTTCAAAAAATATCGTTTTGTTCGTTTCTTTAAAAAAAAACTATATTGCATAATAAAAAGAATTGCATTTAAAAACATGTCTTTGGCATAATATGCCATATATAGAGGTATATTATACCTCTATACTTTATAGGAAACATGCACTTTATCACAACAAAGATGTCGGTAAACGATATCCTGGCATTGACCTCGAGCTCAGAGCAGGCACCTCTTCCTATATCAAGGATAAATGATACACCGCATGTTTTGTTTTATCAAAAATGCGAACGTTGTTGAGTTGTTTCTCATAAATCAACTGGCAATGGACATATTGCAGCCCCTTTGAAATGCCTTTATATTATATAGGCTCTCTAAGCTTGGGCTAGGTTATGCTGTAGGTATGGATTATTATTTTATTTTTCGGTTCAGTTAGATGGCTCAATTAGGGAAGTTTAAGTCGCATAGACTAAAAAACTCAAATTCGATGAAACGGAAATATACCTCTACTACAATAACACTATCCTATTTGTTACAATACTAGTTCTAATTTAGTTCTGTTAATGGATAATAGTTCTCTTAAAATAAAAAGTATGTCCTTTTGATTTCGAGAAAATGTTGCGGAATAGGTAGGTACCTCCTACCTTTCTACCTATGTATGTCTAAGTGCTTATTTTTTGTAAGACTAAATAAAGTTTTTGAAATTGAAATCTAAATCAGAAATCATTAAATTTTTATAGGAAAATAATCGATCGTACCTATAGCAACAGATAGGCAGCTTTAAAACTACAGTTTTGAAGTTTTCAAGTTACCGATTGTAAATAAACCTGTCTATAAATACACCTAGGTACTTATGATGTTTTGAAAGTGTATAATTACTTGAGCTGGATCGCTCGGCTTGCGACAAACAAGGGATTACTCACGCTCGACTGGTCCAGTCAATAAAGTTAACAGGTTACGGCACGGAGTCCTGTTCCACTAGCGGTCCATAACAGTCTTGAATGAACTCTAAGTGCCTGCGTTTAGATTCTATTTTGATTAAATCTAGGTCTAGGCCTACACATGGTCTATTTTTTAAGTAAATTTGTGAAATCATTCTTATTATTCTTATTTTCCAAGATTATCATGATTGTCACGGTTAATAATGATAATAACAAATACACTCGAGAGCAATGAATCCGGGTCACTCAAAGAATCCAAAAAATCTCGGAAAGTAAGAATGCTAGGTTAATGCAATAAATTGTTCTCCGACGAATCAAAATTTATGCTCTACAAGCACGATGGAAGACACAGAGTGTATAGAAGACCAGGGGAAAGATTCAAGCAAGCATGCATCGAAGAAAAAGTAGCCTACGGTGGTGGGTCTGTACTTGTGTGGGCCGGAATTTCCTCTGAAAGTCGCACAGAGCTGGTGATCATAGAAAACGGCTCTTTAACTAGCGTAAGATATGTGGAAGAAATCCTCAACGAACACGTTGGTCCATTTATGGTCAATTTGGGTGAGGATGCTATATTTATGCATGACAATGCCCGACCTCATACAGGTAGGATTGTGAATGACTACCTTCAAGAGATGAACATTACTTGTATGGAGTGGCCAGCGCACAGCCCGGATATCAACCCGATCGAGCATGCTTGGGACGAGCTAGGGAGATGCGTAAAACAACGAAACCCTCCCCCAATCACGCTTCCTGAGCTCAAAATTGCTCTCACAGAGGAATGGGAGAATATTCCCCAAAATCGTATAAGGAACTTGGTGTACAGCATGCCAAACCGCGTAAACGCAGTAATGGAAGCACGAGGAGGTAATACGAAGTATTGAAATTCAAGAAAATCGTCATAAAGTTCAAAAATTTCATGTTTCCTATTTTTGTTTTAAGGAGAGATCAGCAGTTTTTTTTCTTTATGTAATTTTGTGTAAATAAAATGTATGGTGACTCATATTTTTTTAACTTTCATTTAAGGAGTATTAAATTGTCTATTAAATACAATTTATTGCATTAACCTAGCATTCTTACTTTCCGAGATTTTTTGGATTCTTTGAGTGACCCGGATTCATTGCTCTCGAGTGTATTCTAAATCTTCTTCGTACGATAGCACCGCTTATGCCAAGGTACGGTGAGAAAGTGAAGAAAAACAAAACACTACCATTTTGGCGGTCATTCGAAAAATAAACGCAAAGTCGAAGACAAACTTTTTGGGTTTTTAAGTGGCCAGTAGTTTGTACATTCTGAGATGTAAGATTTGAGCTCCTATTTTCAAGATACTAAGATGTAAGATCTTACCTGTCTGGTACCTTTCGATCAACGCTTCCCAACAACGCACAAAAAACCGCTATTTACATAAGAACTCAATAGATGACGTTATTCTTTCGCGGAGAGAATATTTATGTCTTGTCAAACTATGCACAGCAACTTATTTTGTTTTTTATTATTTTATTTGACACCTCATTGACCTCTATTATATAATCAGTACAGGTCAGTGGACAGTCCCGAAATCAAGCGCAATTTTCTTAGCCCAGTCCAACTATACAGGGTTACGGGGGTAATTCACTGACACGTTCATTGAGACGACGCCTGGTTTTAATCAATGACATTTTTACTGAAATAACCTTACACAAGATGTAAAGATATATTTTTCCAGAACCCAATGAATAACTTAAGTTTCAAATAAAGCTCCTGTAATGAACGATTATTAAATTGATGAGGGTCTACTACCAATACCAAGTTTAAGTACAGAAAGAAATAAGACCTGTGTTTTTCTCGAAAAGATGATAGGTAGAACCTGAAGTTCATGCAGTGTCAGGGTTAGGGTCAACAACCCTATGTATATATACGAACTATTCGTAATTATAAAAAAAACTCATTAAAACTAGAGCAGCTGAATGGAGAAACTCTTCCTTTTTTAATTCTGCTGAAAAAAAATAATGACAACCGACCACTGACCTTCCATATACAAATTATTTAAAGTCAGGTCTGTAGACAGTAATATTATTTCACTTCAAATATCTTGAAACAGCCAACAACAAACTACAAAATGTTACGATACAACTAAAACCTCAGATATACGCGCCATAAACAAAACAGAAGCTTATTTGTAGCACTCAATGTCCGATCACAATGTAACAGAACATAAGAGCAGCAAACACAATGTAGTAGGTATATGAAACGGGCAACTTTCATAAAAGGACGCGCCGAGTTTACGATGCAAGCCACCCGCCGCCGGCGGCAACATTTAATTAACCACACTTTTATAAACCAACGTAATCGCCTTACGGTTCAACGCTCATTCATAAAGGTGCCTTCAATGGCTAAATCAAATACAAAATGCTGCATATGCTGTGTATAAATAATTCAATAAATGATGCTGGGCTATAGCATCATAGACCGAGTTAAATGAATTGTAAAATTAAATGAATTGATGAGTATAACATAGAGAGAAAATAAATATATAGAGCGTATTGGGGACGCTTCCCAATTGGTATGGATATCGATCAGTTGATCTACTTGTAGATTATTTGCAACAGTCTGCAGTTAGCTGAATGGTTGTTTCTTTCTAGTTTCAATGATAAATGCTTGTTCTAATTAATTTCTGTTTTTTATGTATCTGTATTCTTTTCGATATGGTGTCTACAAATGTAATAGTAAATTTGTTGTGGAGGAAAAGATAAGTGGATCTGTGGTTATTTCTTTAGGCTTACAAAATAAACACAAAATAAAAAGTGTTGATTGATTATTTTCACTAGTTATGAATTTAAAATAAGCACATATTACGTAATATGAATTAACACGTAGCTAGTTTAGTTAGTTTAAGTAACACAGTTCAAAGATATTTGAATTATCTTCTGAAAGAAATTACTCTTAAAAGATCACACAAATTTCATCCCACTTATAAAACAATTTAATTTAAACAAGTGATTAGTTAAACTCTAACTTGTAAACACAAAAATAAAATCATGAAAGTTCATGGTGTGGCTTTAAAAACAATTTGCTATTGCCCGCGGCTTCCCACACGCTTCTTGGAGCTGCCCTTCCGAATATTATTTATCTTCTGCCAATCGGACTTTATGATTGTTATATTTTTGAATCAGTTACAGTTAATTGTGGGTTTTTTTTTTCGTGTGATCCTGGATGAATTTTCCACCATTATTATTTATTTTATAAAACATTTACAGGCAAATGCTGTTTAAAATAATATTATACCATTTTATTAATTTTCCTAATCGTTTTACTTTTAGATTAAGTCAATGTACTTTTATTTTTAGTACCAAAACTTTTGTAGTATGACGTATTCATTATGAATACAAGTGAGTTAGGTACTCAATTAACTTTGGTCGTATAACCTTTCTTATTTATGGCACAAAATATATAAATATATAATCAAAAGGTCGAATTTCTTTCAAAGAAGTTTTTAAACTCAAAACGACATTTTTAGAGTTTAAAAACATCTTTGAAAGAATCGCTGAAAATAAAATAAACCAAATAAATAATGCTGGATATTTTCACACATTCTGGCCCCAAATTAAGCATAACTTTTGTTACCGGTGACTGATACTGATAACATAATACATACACACTGAGATCCTGAACATAATATATGCAGATTTCTAATAAGATTCTATCCTACTAATATTATAAAGGCAAAAGTTTGTACCATTGCCTTCACAATCTTGGAAATGTTTTGCTAAAAATAAAGCCAAAACTACTTAATGTAACGAAATTAAATTTTGCACACCGTAAGATCTAAATCTGTGCTTTTTATACCGTGAAAACGAGAGTGAAGCAGCGAGCAGAAATGAGTACAAATATAGATATATTATAAACTTTAAAACAGCAAAGTTTATAGAATAAATAATTAATGAAGCTAAAGACGATACAAAAAGGTGCGATATCCCGAAGCTGATGAAAAACTACCCCGTTTTTTATTAATTAACTGAACGCCACCACTTCAGTTAACGAGAATGGTTGGGATTAATAGTTTGATAAAACGATGGGCGCTTTAATAAAATATTATCCCAGACAAATCTAGTGCTTCATTCAATTTTCATGCTGCGTTTTTATCAACAATCATAACTTGGTAAAGTGGTTGTTTGTGAGTTTTTTAGAGTAAAGTTGAAGGAACTTATTGTTTAAGACTGAAGATAAACAATAGTTGGAAGAAATTTATTTTCACAAGGTTATAGAAGATTAAACAACACAAAAAAATACAACATTAGAGAAGTTCTGAGCAAAAAATCTTGTAAAAAAAATACTTCATAAATTTCAAAGATTACATAAAATTTGATCACTCAGCTGCGAAAAAAAAACGATTATCAACGCTGTAATCAGCGAAGAGTTGGAGATCGTCATGAGAAAACTTGGTAGAGCGCGCGTCAAGTTTGCGGGTGTAGGGCGGCGGGGGTGTTGTGCGGGCGCCGCGAGGAGGGGAGGTCACGGATCAGCTGGGCGGCGGCCATATTGATTCCCGGCCTGTTTGATCGGCGCCGCGCCCGCGACCCCCGCACACCCCGCGCCATGGATTAATACACGAGAACAACTTTTATGATTTCAACTCAAACAAAACGATGGCCGTATGTATTTAATGTTACCGGTGGAGTGAGAAGTAGACAATCAACTATTTGTATAGTTATTTTTGATAGGCCTAAGTATGTGTATTTTCAAGGCACTGTTTACATTAAACTCCAACCTATCTATAAATTTGAAAACGTGTCATAAAGTTTTTACGATTTTTTTATAAGAAAATTCTCATAAATTTTTGTTCTGGATGAGTTCGAAACGTTTATCATTCTTTGCCGCCTTAAAACAAAAACATTATTTATGAACAACTTTATATTCATTACATGTAATAAAATTATCAAGAGAAAGCATATTCATAAAAAACGCCTGTGGTCCACCAGCCTTTCTGATAGTCACTGTAATTCCTTACAAAAACTACTAAGGAAAATGATTACATCCAAGATTGCACAGATTCAGAGAGAGTGCGTCGAAATCTTTTGTACGAACACAATACTAGTGTATTAGAGAACTAGCTAATACAGAGGCTGTGTTCGAGACGTGACTAGCCAAGTCCACTTGGCGCTAAATTGAACGAGGCCTAAAGTAAAGTAGGCAAGACAAGCGAGCGTAGACGAATTTGAAGTGTTTCTTTTACGGTTAAGAAGGGGCGCGTGCAAGAGTAGGGCCCGCGGCCTTACTCTTCTCAATCCTATACCTATAATAGTATCCTTTAAATACAACTAAGTTCCTTATTTCACAGTCCGTTTGTAACGAATTTAGTACAAAGTAAACGAAGTTTGGTTATGCCTTTTTTGTGGACATAGAAACTTTTTAAATAAATGTTTGTTGAAATTGTAAAGAAACTTTCAAACAAAATAAAACCGTAGCAAAATTCGTTTCCCAACGGTTATAAATATTATAAACAAAGCTTTTTGTAAATGTTTTCAATAATAAGGTATCTTGGTATATAAAGATGCTAGAGACATGGTTGAATAGACACGGCACTGCTTTTCTGCTAAACTATATAACGCTAAACGTATCGCGTCACTATAACCATGGTATCGTCACAGAATAAATTCTGCACCTAACCCCCTTAGCTATTTATGTACCTTGTAGTGGCCACAAAAAAATCTTACAGGGAAATATTTTATTCACGGCTTGCTCCTTTGTGTGCCGTGAATAAAATATCTGTCCTTCCTCAAATAACAAAAGCGTATTGCATCAAGTTCTGGGACAGTTTTATCCAGTTTTGGGTCGCATTAATCAACACCACAACACAGAAATTTATGGTAATCGAACAAAAAATTTATTCTTTTGCGGCTCGCTCCGCTCGCGGTTACGTATAGGTTGTTTTTTTTCGCAAAAAAAATCATACAAAACACACACACTTTGCTTGCTCTAATCGTCAGTAAAATTTATTTTTAATTGATAATTTGACTGGCAGATAGGGTGCGCCGCGCCGGCCAAGGCTGAAACCGGCTGAAACCGGCCCTGCCGTGCACTTATCTTTGCGAGCACTGGCTAGTGTTTCTTTTGTCTAACGATTCTACGACGATACCATTGTCATAAAGATTAGTAGGTAGAATAAGGCCACTGAAAAGCATCAACGTAACCAAATTGCTTGTTATTTAACAGTCACTCATATCATGATAAATGTGCCTAATCATCGATTCACATCATATATGTCGAAAAAGCGCCCAGAAGCGAAATGTTGAGCGAGCACATAACATCAAAGAGTTATAAATGTACAGAGTGAAAGGTTCGTAACATTATAGAGCGGGCAGTAAGCCGATCGGCGCAAAACAATCAATTATTGGATAATCGACTAATCGACCTTTTCACGATGTGCTGCTATTTATTGATATTATCCGTTTTAATTTTTGTTATCTGTTGTGATTTTTAGACGGTCGTGGTGAGTGACTTTATGCACCTATAACAAGCTTCTGCTTGTGACTTCGAACGCGATTTACGGCATTAACACCTTTTCTTTACTTTATGTCTAAAACCACGTCGTTACCTCGCACCTCGATCTATTCAGTTTTTTTAGTTAAAAAGAAATCGTTTTTTTAATTAAAAAAAAATTTATTGCATTTTTTGATTTTTTAAATAGTTACATCGTTGAACCGTGAATCGAACCCGCTACATAAAAAAAATAACCCTGTAGCTTTATCATATCGACGACTGCGAATGTTAACATTTCATGTGAAATTTTGTTCAGATAAATGAAAAGCTGACATCGCCGCCGTAAGGACATACAACGTCAATGAATGCATAAAAAAAAATCCATTAAAAAATCGCGGTAATGTTTGTCAGTAAAATATTGCATCTACAATATTTAAGGTACTTTCCCTCCATATGAATTTAAATTTAGAATGTATTTTTTTCTGTTTTGTTATGTTTCTTGCTTTGTCTAAAAGTCATTAGTTATAGTCTTTGCATGCAGTGTCGGCCTGTAAGAGGTTGGTAGAAAAACATTTACTGAACAAACTCAGTTACAGCACAGAACAAAAAAGTAATAATTATACAGATCAACAAATTATGATAAGAAAGCAGCTTATATACAAATGTACTAAAGGTTTCTTTTTTATTTCTTCCACTAGTGGACAAAAAAAATTGAAGTGAAGAGAAATCAATAACAACTTATTTATTTTCTGTAATAATGAACTGTATGAAATTTGACTTGTCTAAGTTTTTATTTTGTAAGCCTAAATAAATAAAGCTATTGAATCTGAATTGCTTAAATTAAATAGAATATTGACAAATTACCTAAATGTACGAGTGTAATACTACAGCAGGAAAGCTATCGAATGTAAGTGTGTGCTCCATGCTGTAACGGTGAAGCCCAAAAGGCCTCCGTTTAATGCTACCGCACAATAATACAAAGCAGCGCTGATTTTCAGATGGAAACTGTCCTTAGGTTTACTTATTTTTTATATATATTACTAGCTATCTTGTATGTTTTGGTAGGTAAGCTAACTGTACACGCTAACCCAATAGTTGAATCTATATATATAAAAATTTCGTGTTAGTTACACTACTTATAACTCAAGAACGGATGAACCAGCTGAATATTTGTGGGGAGTGCGTAAAACCAGGAGACGGATATAGGATACTTTTTATCCCGGTGCCATGTTCCCGCGGGATAGTACAGGGAGCTTTTACCCAATACCTAATGAAGGTCAAAGCGTTAATGGAGCATCAACAGTTGTGGTTACTGTGGAATTTTGCAATTTTATGAATTACCACTGACATTCCTTTACAAACAAAACTTATACCCACGGCTTTGGTATTGTAGAAATTTTCTATGAACAAAAATAAGAGACCACTTTTTTCCTTGTTTTACTTATATTTCTTAGAATTTTCTGACCAAAAGTCCAAAGTTTCCAAAGGCCGTAAGGTCTTATAGAAATATAGCAATTTGATATTGGTTGTGAGTATCTCTGGCGCAGCGCATCAGCATTGCCATACAGCGAGATTATGCAGACAGCGTCTTGGAGATACTTATCTTATCCGGCTGGTATTAATATGAATCAGTAGAGCAACAGTCTGCAGTTAGCTCAATTGTTCCATTTGTTAATAATATGTTGTATTCTTTGTTATAAAGACTTGATATTTATGAAAAAAAGTTGCATATTTTTAGATACGATGCATGTTTGTTTGAGTAGGTAAGTATACTAAGATAACTCTGAACGTAAAGCATAAACATTCTATGTAGGTCAAAGTACAAAGTAGTTACAGTAAGCTGTAAAACACATTTTGTAGGTCTACGTGATGATGACAAATAGGGGAAGAAAGAGGCCTACTGAACGAAAATAGACCCACACACACTGTTCAACTAAAAATGCATCCTTAACACGTCTAAATAATATGATCATCGATACATCCTGAGTAGGTAATATCGTATTAATCATTAGGTATGTATCTAAAATTTTGTTGTGTTACTCGATAGATACGAGATTCATTTTTGTATGGAACTTGGGTTGTTATATTTCCACAAAGAAGAACTGTACCAAATACAAAAATACAAATACTCATTGGAACGTCTCGAGTAACCAAACTCAAGACTCTGATACGTTTATAATATATACACGGTTATTAAAATCCCGCAGTGCATTCGGACCCGAAGCAAGCTGCAAACTTCGAACACAAACGTTCGAAACTTTGTTTTGGTGCGGGCTGCAACACAGCCGGCCATGTTCACATAACGCCTACATTGTGTGAATTGTAATACCTATAATTCAATTCCTGCATTTTTGGCCAGATTTGAACGTGTATTCTTTGGCCAATTTGACGTTGGTTCATTGTTACCATCGATTCTGAAACTGAATTAATGATGAAGAGGTTTATAGGTAGGATATGCCATGCTTTCTATACAACTTCAAAAAAAAAAACTAAAATTATGAATATTTTATGAATAATAATTTTTTACGTCATGCATTATTATGATTATTGTTTTGACTAGGTTCTCTACTAAATTGGATACGCCTTTAAAGGTAGAGTACATAATTTAAAAAAAATAAATAAACCAAATAATCACTATGATTAAAATCTGAATAATAGTAGGTATGTGTATAGGAGAGCTAGTATTCTTTTTATTTGTTTTTTTTTTGCGACAGCCACATGGTATTGATTCAAGACTTTACAAGGGAGAGAAAAAAGATGTCGGCGATTAAAAATGGCTGTCATTGACACGGGTCGTTGACCTACACCTACCTACAAATAACGCAGGAAGAATCTATTCCTTCTTTGGATTATAAACAGTAGGTAAATCAAGCAGTATCTCATAACGCGTGCGCTTTTTTAAGATAGACTTAGCTAATACCATAGTATATTAATACTAACGGACATACACTTACCTAGGTAGGCATTTATACTGAAAGAGATTCAGATCAGAATGGAAAGCATGGGAAAAGAGGTTTTATTTATTTCACACATACAACATGCATAAGACAGAGGCAGGCGCAATAAGCTATAAGTACCTACACAGTAGGCTAAATACGTAGAAAATAATAACTAACACGATTTTTGTTGCTGTCTATATATTTAGGTTGATATCTAGGTTTTTAGTTTGAAGAATGAAAATGATGTGACTCTATGAAGTTTTGGGTACAAGCGTTCGCCGATTGTATTTTATAGTTTTGTAGTCCTTAATGGTTCCTACTTTAATATTATATTATCTCTTCTAAGTGGTCAGCTTTTAGTTTTAAATTTTTTTTGCTGATTAGGGACTTGGGAATAGCATAGCTAACTTTATATTACTTTGAGCGATAGTTTTGTAAATACAAACGAAGGCTCTTCTGCAATGAGCATATTTACTAACATTGGATTTTTCGATCCAAACTTCTTTTATGTAGAGTAAACCCTTTATAAACAAAGAAAATTGCAATAATACATAATAATATACATATACAATACCCAATCATGAATTCTATTTCGCCTGGTTTACCAACTATCAGGGTATTGAGCCAGATCAATCTATACCTCGTTTCTTGTAATCTAAGAAATAATTTCAGCGATACGTGGGAACAAACAAACAACCCTATCTACATATGGTGCTAATTTCATAACCCTCCTCCGTTGGTAGTCGGGTAAATATCATGGGCAAAGTGGCGTAGTGTAAACGTGGATCCGCGGATGTTTACATAACCGACATTAATTGGAGTTCATAATTTTCTGCCTCGCGCCGCTCGCTGATATGAATCACTCCAATTTGAAACAATGATTAGCTTAAACAGCACTACAATTATCAACGCAAACGTTTTTGGTGGATTTTTATAGATAAGGAAAATAGTAGAACGAAGAATAGTAGAATAGTATTAAGAATTTGAATAGAACTAGATAACTATCATTACAAAATATACGTGATATGCACTATTACTGGTTAAAAACAATTATTTTCCCCACTAATGCTAGTTGGGGAAAATCAAATCATGAAATAGCTTATGGCCTAAATAGTTATATTGTAGATTATGAAAACCTTATAAACTTCTCAAGGTTTTTTAGTATAATACGAGTAGCAAGCAAGATATTGCTTAAGAAACACTGAATCACAAAATAATGGCTGCAACTATAAAACCAAGAACCATTAGATACATCCCATTAGCAGCAGACTAACAAAAGATTTGTATACAGGGTCCATAAAACGAATTACGGAGACAGCCGATTCTTGGTGTTCGGTCAATAGTATATTATCCGATACAATGCATGAGGCCTCTATCGGTCCGTAGCCCGCCTCAGCCTGCATCTGTGTGCACTTGGCGTGTAGCCAGCACAAACACTAATTCGTTGACGTTGTTACATAATTGCTTCGTTTTTGCCGTAACCGGAGGGTCCCTGGGCTCTCATCTCGACTGAGTAACAATGATATTGCCCGTGATATCATGAGACGGATTCTTGGCAAAATTTCCGATAGCTTTTGTTTTGATTTTTTACTTTTTTTCCTGTCTGTACTAAGATGTTCACGGATGAGATTAGGTTACTATTTTTTGTACCGACAAAGCAACCAACGGAACATTTATGTCCCTATCATTGCATGATTAGTGTATACTTTTTAAGTAAGAAATAATAAACGAAATTATGCAATTAAACATATTATGGCGACCACAAAATGAGAAGTAGGTAGTATTTCATATTTTACACCAATGTTATTATTATAAGGCGGGGGAGGGGGCTCAGTAAGAATGCACTTTTTAAAATTGGATTTTTTTTATGCAAGTGGCAACTCTGAAATCGGCTGACGGCTGTCGCCTCTGTTTATTCCGATTATTAAAAATGGGGCGCTTTTCGAAAAAACAACGCATTATAATTGTGAAAACTCATTACAAAACTTCGCTCGCAAACTTCGCCAAATTTTCAGCCGAGAAAGTGCACCTAATGTGTCAACCATTCGAAGAGTGGTCAAAAAATTTGAAGAAACTGGGTCGATTATGGATAATAAGAATCCTTTACGTCAACTAAATTGAAATTAAATTTAATTATTTTTTTTTAATTACTAATTTTTTTTATCAAACGCGTCATCATCGGTGAGATACAGCCACATCTCTGTGCAAATTTCATAAAAAGTGTAATGGCCTGTCATCGGAGCCGTGGGGGTCATTTGCCGGATATTTTATTCCATACTTAATCGGAAAATTTATTTATTTATTTATTAAATATATTGTACAGCTATCATTACAGGAATACCTAATGCGATAGAGCACTTAATTTATACAAAAGAAGTAGAGTCACAATCTTAATGCATTCAATTATTGAATTCGTCAACATATTGCCTAATTAATTTATCCCTATTTTCTTATATTCCTGTTACCTACATAAATGATAAATTAGTGTCTCAAGTTCCTATCTATAACATATAATAATAATCAATCAATACTTTACACATAACACAAAATAATAATAACTAAATTTATAAAATAATTAATAAGTCACACATCATTCATAGCATATTATAATTAATAAAGTGTAAAATGTATTATTTACAATACAATAAAAATACATATCTCAACTCTGTCATAAAATACTTGTTTTCATTTTAAAATGAAATAGTGCACTCTTTCTGAGACACCCTTTATTATTATTTGATGTAACAAATTTGAAAACAAATGTTATAATTTTGTCAAATTCAAACATACAAACTGTAGCCGCAAAAATAACAGATAAAATAACATAAGTTAATGAGTTCATGGTAGATGCGGAGAAATATTGTTGAAAATAAAATAGAGGGTGAAGTCAAGTCATTACGGAGCATGCGAGCGTTACGAGCTCGGCCCGAAAGAGGTATTAATTTCCAAGCTACCGCTTCTAATTATAACGAACAACTTTCGGTAAAGCTCATCTTACATACAGCCGTTAGTCTTTATTTCAGGTGTAACTTTATTTAAACTGAGTCCTTGTGTTTCAGCGTTCGGCAAGTTGAGGCTTTGATAAAGTTGCTATGTTGCTTTATTTTTCCGTTGTTATTTTTTATGTAGGTGTTTTATTAGAGGTGATTTTGCTTTAATAATCGAATGACGTTAAACATAATGTACAATAAAATAACAGAAACTAATTAGAATTAGTTTACAGTTGAAATTATTGAGCTAATTGCAGAATGTTGTAAACAATCTACTGGTAGCTCAGATATATGTTATTATCATTATAAAATAAAGAATTAAATCTAATCAAGACCCACAAAATAATATTTTTAATTTGTAAGAAGGTTGAAAATCTTGGTTACTACTTATCAATAGACAGACTAACAGCAATATCAAAAGTGCATGGAAAAATAAGGAGATCCTTCAGCGAGTTTTCTCTCTACGTTAGATAAACAATGCACACGCACACCCCGGTCAATAACCTAGATCAATATGTAAACATCACTACGAGTCTCTGTGTTAGGTAAACATCCATTTACCGAGACCTGCAATGTACCTATGTCACTCTTGAACTTGAAGTAGGTATTCGCCAATAATGACCAACAATAGAAAGAATCAACGTGAACGCCGGTGGGTTGACGCCAGACAGCATCGAAACAAAAAGCTGAAATTCTCAGAAGATTGCAACGACATCACCAATTTAATTGACGGGCCCAGTTTTATTTTATTTCAGGAAAAACAAATGAAAGTGAAAATAAATGTTTGGTTGCGTGTTTGAGAGAAATTACAATTACACTTTTACACGCACATTTTCCGAGCAGTGTCAATTCACTGAAATAACGTGCAATGACAGTGTTTTACGACACAAAAGACAAGTATTTCAAACTAGCGAGCGCCCAGGGTTATTGCTTGGGAAAATCATTCATAGTGCTGACATCTGCATCTCAGAACAAAAGGAAGCAATCCTAAAATGTTTACTTATTTTTTCTGACATGTTGGCTCTGGATCTAATTTGATACAAATTTTCCAATTTTAGTTGCCAATGCATTGATGAACGTATACAATAAAAATTTATTTAGGTTGACTAAAAATTTTACCGAGACTTGACTTGTTTGTCATGACAAAATTTCAACTTACTATTAGTAGTTGACAAGCGACCCGACGAATAACTTTCAAGATTATTGCAGTAAACTTTTGCCTCATTGCATTATTCAAACCACTAGTAACCAAATAATAAAATATCTAAATAAACACTAGATGGCATTGTGAACTTCGCATCGTCCACAACATTTTATTCTTTAAAGCCATCCCTATGACAGAAAAACCCAAAAATTTCAATAACTGAAGCCTGTTTTTCAGTTCAGCGAGAAGACTAACGAACAGAAATTCATTTTTAGGGCTTTGTTATAAATACAGAAGATGTGTGTTGCAGTGAATCCGTAGAGTTTTAAATTACCAATCAAAACGCGCTGAGGGTTCGTACGCTCGACTCGTCTCATCTCAATACGGAAACCCTCCAAAGTATCCCAGTAAGGGCAAGGCGCGGTTATTTTCCTGGTACCAAGCGTTGCATACAATAATATATGCGGCACATTAATAAAACATGAGTGTGCGCGTTGACGTGGAGCGTCCAGTAAACGGACAGGGGATGTTTCACAGAAAATATATCCATTTTACATAATTTTAAAATAGTAATCATATTTTAGAGCATTACAAGATTTATTTAAACCGTTCGTTGCAAGCTATAAAATACAGTGTTTCTAACAATCAACATAAACGAAATACATAATTTGCTGGATTTATCCAATACCGATACTTCATGATTTTACATGATATCAATCATTGTAGTATTCCACATCACAGCTTCATAGAAGAAACTACTATGTCATCAAGTCATCAATCATCAAAAACAGTAATACAAATTCGAATTATATAAATCATGCTTTAGGTAATCGTTGGTCAAAATCCTTGTTTTATAACCTCCTTGCTTTTCTGAATCGAGTTTAACTTGACAACACTGAGTAAAAACTGAAAAGCTATGAAAACCTGCTACTTAGAACAAAGCCCAGTTTTAATTACTTAATAAAAATGAGATAAAAATATTTATTTTGAGCAAAACATTACCTCGACAGATTCGCACTTTAAAACTTGCGGCTATGTTACACGGCCCCCCGATTCCCCGTTGTCAGCATTCTGCACCGTTTTTTCGTGTTGAAAACTTTTGTTCTTTAGAAACAAAATACAGCACCGCTTCCGTTTGACATTGATTACCGACATTTGTAGCCTTTTCACAAAGTCCGAATTGAAAACTGAGCACGGAAATCAACACAAAGCCTTGCAACTTTTAATTTGGGTGGAGGTTAAAAATAGGAGAAAAACTTGGTGAATGGAGTAAAATAACTATTAGTACCTAAACCAGTCGAACAAAATACGCAATAAGATTAAATTTAACCTTTGATTTACAGCTTGGTTAACACCTTTTTACTAAATCTGATGTATCTGAACATTCTTAACATAACATGTATCAAGACTTTAATTAGAAGTCCTAGAATAGTTACAGAAGGTTATAATAGACTTGCAGCCCGCCCCGGCTTCGCACGGGTATTAAACAAAAATTTCTGAAATTATACACACTAAAACGATGGGTTTCACAGTTTTCATACGGATCTTTACTTTTTTAACAGCATTGGGGTTTTTGACATTGACTCGACATTCCAAAACTACACTGGCCGTAGAGAAAAAGCAAGCACCGTGCGCTATACAACCTCTTTTTCTATTCTGACGCGCCATAATAGAAAAAGAGGTTGAATATACAGCCCACGGTTCAATTATTGAATTTTTCATGCGGATCCCTAACTTTTTTGAAAATATTATATAGCCTATGTTCATCACGGAAAATTAAGGATTCTAATGGTGAAAGAATTTTTTAACTCGGTCCAGTAGTTTCGGAGCCTATTCAATTCAAACAAACAAACAAACAAACAAACATACAAACAATCAAATCTTTCCTCTTTATAATATTAGTATAGATAATAAAGAGTTCCTTTAACGAGTCACGACTTATAGGTTAAAACCTCTTTGCTGTCAAATCAAACCTTACCACCCACCACCATTATATTTCCATTAGCTGTAGCACCAACTATCGTGTTCCTACAAGACAACTAATTTGCGAAGTAGTCTTGTGCTCTTGTATGCAAACAAGCCCCAAGTGACTCTTCACTTTATCAAGCCGTAACTCTACTCAGTGAGGTGCATAATGTAAGTCTTGCTACAATCTTAATAAATACTACGGAGGTGTAAGACTATGAACGATTGGACAATTTAAGACACAATAAATTTCTGGGTCGTTTGGTTCGACCAAAAATTTAATTTTAATTTAGGTGGATAATTTTTATTTACTTTTCCGTAATCATCTCAAATATAAAAATAACAAATCTATCAAACCTCAATGGCTACTAAGTAATGTAGTATTATAATACGTAAAAAACAATGATTCTAAGAAAATCGAGATTATGTTCTGTGTAGGTAATATCTGACCAAAAGAGAGGCATGGTGCGAGTATTTCACAAAATATGAGACGGAAACCCAAACATAACATAAAATAAAGCTATTTATTTGTCAGGTTGTAAGTGTCTAGACTCGGATTGAGTATTACTTATGGCGCATTGGCCATCACGGAAAGGAAAATGGGAATAGGACATTGGCAAGCCTTCGGGCGTCGAATTCTCTCTGCGGTTATAGAGGTATGGATTGAAATGTGAAAAGGACGGATGTAACGTACAATTTCTTTATTATATTATATTTTGGGACAGTTCTGAGTTGATATAAAATAACAAAGACGTCGTTCATGTTAAGCAAATAAGAATTGTTTAGTATTTTTAGGGTTTTGCCATCGGTTGCAAAACCCTTATGAAATCGCTTTGGGTCTGTTTTGTGTTTTGAATCCTTAATATCTCAGAAACTACTGCAGCTATTGACTTGAAATTTGAAATAATAATACATTTTGATGCGCCCGCACATATTTATAGAAAAATAAATAAAAATAAATGAAAAATGCCGCATGCCCAGCGTGGGGATTATGGGCAATAACCCCCAAATAATGATGCCATCTATGGCGCTCATTAGGGGAGGCCTATGTCCAGCAGTGGACTATTATAGGCTGGTGATGATGATGATGAAATGAAAAATCAAAATGAAGATTTTCCATACAAATTTTGAAATCAAAATTTTAAATGGGCCGTACAAAGTCAAAATTGGTATCAAATGAAAGGTACTCGTTTGTAGATTTCAAAATAGTTTTTGAAATTTTGGTAGATTTTATACTTTTTAAAATATTTTGAAAAAGGTCAAAAAAATGACCATTCCCACCCCTTATCTCCGAAGATTGCAGAGTGATCGACATGATATGTAGGAAGTGTTTGTAGATATGGATCTATATTTTACAGGAAAAATATAGAGAAGTCTGTAAAAATAATACTTTTTGAAATATGGTCAAAAAAGGGCGGGAAAAATTTCTGAAGGGGTGACTACCCCACCGAGTTGGGTATCAAATGAAAGGTATTGGTTTGTACATTCCGATACAGTTTTTGAAATTTCGATAGATTTTACACTTTTTGATATATTTTGAAAAAGGTCGAAAAATTGACCGGTACCCCCCCTCTATCTCCGAAGATTGCAGAGCGATCGATGTGATATGTACCAAGTGTTTGTAGATATGAATCTATATTTTACAGGAAAAATATAGAGAAGTCTGTAGAAGTAATACTTTTTGAAATATGGTCAAAAAGGGGGGGGATAATTTTCTAAAGGGGAGACTACCCCCCCCAAGTGGGGTATCAAATGAAAGGTATCAATTTGCACATTCCAAAACAGTTTTTGAAATTTCGATAAGTTTTATACTTTTCGAAATATTTTGAAAAAGGTCGAAAAATTGACCATTCCCCCCCCCCTTATCTCCGAAGATTGCAGAGTGATTGATGTAAAATGTACTAAGCGTTTGTAGATATAGATCTATATTTTACAGGAAAAATATAGAGAAGTCTGTAAATATAATACTTTTTGAAATATGGTCAAAAAACTAATTTTTATACAATGGGGGCTATTTCATTAAGAGTAATATCAAATCAAAGGTATGGATTTCGACAATTCAAAACAGGTTTTGAAAATCGTCTAAGTTTCATACTTAGTGAAATAGGTTGAAAAAAGTCGAAAAAAAATTGTAGGTACCAGCCCACTTACCTACCCACTAATCTCTGTAGTAACTGTTATAGTAGTTCCACAGCGCACCAAAACCGTTGTTCTCAAAATTTTTGAGAAGAGATTCATATCCTAGATAATCCACACAGTATCATTTACCCACAAGCTAAGCAGAGCTTGTGTTATTACTACGATAGCTTTTATCTATACTAATATTATAAAGAGGAAAGATTTGATTGTTTGTATGTTTGTTTGTTTGTTTGTTTGTTTGAATTGAATAGGCTCCGAAACTACTGGACCGAGTTAAAAAATTCTTTCACCATTAGAATCCTTAATTTTCCGTGATGAACATAGGCTGTATAATATTTTCAAAAAATTTAGGGATCCGCATGAAAAATTCAATAATTAAACCGTGGGCTGTATATTCAACCTCTTTTTCTATTATGGCGTGTCAGAATAGAAAAAGAGGTTGTATAGCGCACGGTGCTTGCTTTTTCTCTACGGCCAGTGTCAGTTTTGGAATGTTGAGTCAATGTCAAACACCCCAATGCTGTTAAAAAATGTAAAAGATCCGTATGAAAACTGTGAAACCCATCGTGTTCGTATGTATAATTTCTGAAATTTTTGTTTAATACCCGTGCGAAGCCGGGGCGGGCCGCTAGTACTTAATAAAGTATAAGTATCACATTAGATGATTTATTTTTGTGTACAGAAAAGGACAAGAACACCCGAACAAATAATCTGAATATCCTACAAATATTAGTCCCGAGGCAGAAATCAAACCGCAACCTCCTGCGTTGTAAGCCCACCGCGCCAACAGGTCGTCATATACGTACTTACCTACCTAAACGACACAAGTTCAAAACCCTCGGCGCGCGAGTTACACTCGCACTTGTCGTACTTGTTTACTCTCAGGTTGGTAAAACCGTAACTGACAGATGTATGAATATGTCAGTTAAATTTTGTTAGAATAGTCTAACGAATTTGTCAAGAGCCTGTTTGGGATGTGTGTATTGAGCAAGTCAATGTAGTCAAAGTGCTTTATTTCCTTTAGACCTTACAGGACTCTTGGACACGTCACAAAATACAAGTTAATTAAGAAATAAAAATGGGAAATAAAGTGATCACTTTGATTAATTGTTCACTTCAATCTTTTTTAGAAAAAGTAAAGAAGCGAACAATAAACCTTTATCTTGTTAGATTGTTAGTTTTGCGATGCCATGAAAGTGTTAGTATATTATACATGGTATAGCAAACTATGAGATGTTAGATTTAACAATAGTTCTTTACTTTAGTCTACATATCAAAGCAACAGAAATCAATTATATTACTTAATATCCAAGTTTATTTAAGTTTTATGTAGTTAGGTATACTTTTCTAAGTAGCTATTCATTAACTAAATTTATTGTACATTCGTTGATTAGAATAAATGAGAATATTGCTTTATTGAACCATCAATGCATTCGTAAAAATTAAACAAGATACTAACTAAGTATATTTATGGTGGCACAATCAGCGGCTTTATCGCCAACAGTCAACCCTTATTCTACATTTATCTAATTGTTTGATTTTTATAAGCATCAACACACGCAGGCAGTAATTACCAATATCCAACATCCTGATTCCACGCTGCGTGATACCTAATCAGAAACTATTAGCAGTGTGGAAATTATCCGCCCCTTTCAGGCGCAAGCCTCGAAAGTTGTCAATCTTATACAAAGATGATTCTCGGTTTACCGCCTTAGCAAAGATAAGATAATTAATTATTACAGAGAGGTGTTACATTTGCCATCGTAAAACCATGTTTATTAATTGAGAGCTAGATTCTATTTCGCAAGCATTTGAGAGTTATATTATACGCCGTCTTATACGAGGTTGTTAGTCGTCCATCTCTTGGGCTCTGCTGGCTGGGTTCCAATCACGACCGCGCCTCTGATATCATAAACCCATCCGCCTGCTAATTACGCTATAGTTCACTAAACTACCTACTGAATTTGCCATGAATATGATAAAGGTCTTATGGAAACCCTTTTTTAATTTTATAAGTAAGTACTTATCTAATTCTACGTAAATAGTCGCGACAAAAACTCCACCGTAAAACTCTCAACCATTCCAATTGTAATAGGTATATAATTTACAAACAGTAGAAAACAAAGAAAGAAATTGGATTATAAACTGCAAATTTTAATGCTTGGTAAAAGAGCATATTTACCAAACAATTTGTCAGCTCAGCTAGAAAGAAACAAATGTTCACACAGTAACAGGCAAAACATATTTGTTTAGAAAACGGACCTAATATTATGCGTCATATCTTTCGTTTCGAAACAACAAAGTTTGTAGTGAATATATTCCAGAAATCGCACTTCATAACAGAGCATTCCCGGTCTACAGAGTAGATAATAATAATAGAGCAAGGTGAGCATACCTAGGGTGCGTTTTGATGGTAAGTATACGAAGCGTATTACATATTTGCGTAATTATTGTAATTTGTTGGTCTTTGATTTTTTCAGAAAAAGTGTTGAGGAACTGTTTGAAACGTAATGTGAAGGTCATTAAACTTAAAACCCCGACTGTATGAAATATATATCAAGCTACTGAAAGCTCATATTTCCGGGCAGAACGCGCCGAGGGAATTCAATTTTAGATCTCAGTTTTATATGAAATTATGACTTCACGAACTTTTTGGAGGAGGGCAAATAGTTAAATAGGCAATTCATTTGTTTCCATCAGCGCGTATACGTACCTAACGCTCAGCTCAAATTTCAAAATGGAATCCTGAACAAGTTCACCGCTTAGTTAGCGTGGTCCACAATCTATCTACTCCGCGGCCAGCCCATCTGACTCGGGCCAAAGGCTGACCTACTTGCATTACGATCCACATAGACACTCTCGGGAATTTAATATTACCTACATTCAATTTTCCCCAATAAAAGTTTGTGTAAGAACTAAGGAGTGGATTACATTACACAGTGGAATCTCATTCGTATTAGATGTCTCTTATATTTTGCGACAGACTCATGAAAAATGATAGAAAGTGTAGCTAATTACCCCAGCGTAGATTCTAATGAAGGATCCGCAAGAACTCTTGGCCTGAAAGGCTTGAGACCGTAATTCCCCTGCCTATTGTTCCCTTTGTCTCGCCCCACTTGGATCGGTAGCTACGGTCTACTAATATTTTGAGATCTCTTTTATCCACGAACTCGTCATCTTCAGGTATCGGTTTTTTAAAAAGCCTATTGACTACGTCCAATGCCATTTACATTTTGAAGTCGTTTACTGGACATGAATGATTGACCTACGAGGAAAGAATTACGAGAAAAATACTGACAAACTTGATATTGTTATAAATTAGTGACTAGGGATTTCGATCTTTTTGACTGTGTCCTTTCAGTACTACCCAGGAAACGGCAACGTTAGTGTAGAACACATTTTCTCGTAGGTAACATAGAGTTCAAATTGGCTATAGGTGGATGAAATCATTGCGGGGCAGGACGTTGGCGCAGGCGCGCTGGCCACGCATGCGCGCCGCCACTTAACCTCAATCCGAGGCGTGTTTTTGAATGAAACTTCATTCCGAACCGGCCTCGACTTAACAATCGTACTTTGCTTTTAGCCGATTCCCACTCTCGAGCTGACTTATCTAACCTATTCGAGTTGATTTATATTATGTTAAAAACATGAGAAAGCAATCTGATAATCAAATAAGAAGTAATCTGTACTATGGGATCAACTGGCAACATTAGAGACGTGTAAACAATTTGTGAGAGAAAATCGCTTGATAATACCAATGGTTAGATATTTCTCGGCATCTAGGAGATATTGATGCCTACATTGGGAGTTTCATTCAACGGGCATTGAACATTTTGAGAATGATCGGAAGGGTGGGAGATTGAGGCGGTTCGATGTAATGATCCTTTTTGTCACATTCTTTTCATCAACCCTGAGCTTTTTTCTCAAATGTAAGTACATAGGTACGTTGATAGATAACCTTGAATACTTACATAATAAAATATCATTCGCGGTGATAAAGTTGTAATTACAAGTTAATAGTATTTTTAATGATTAGGTCATCCCACGTGAACTTTTTCGGAACCAAGATTAACGTTTGTTTTAATCCAGAATTCAAAAAAAATATCTTGGTAAAAAATTTAATTCAAATCTGTTCCACCGTTTAAGCGTGAATGAGTAACAAAACATACCTATAGGTACATAATTAGTATGATAACAACACAAAGAAACACTATTTGCGACCCGTCTTGTTAAAATAAATAATTTGTATTATTTGGTCATTCCACGGAAACGCTCCTCTTTTCCCATGGGAAAAGAGAAAAGTAGTAGGTATATATCACTGAATAGCTCTTATGTGTTATTCCAGGTTTTTTGTCTTCTTTCGTTGATAACACTAAAACTGTCATGATATTAGGAACATGAAAACATTTATTCGTATATAGCAAATTTATTATACTGCCAATAAGCAAAAAGTTTTTTGCGATTACTAAAACACTTTTTTTTTATATTTTTGAATATCTGTCAAAATACGCATTAGTTTGGCTAAAAGTCCGTTTGAGCTTGAAGGAGTAACAAACAACCTTACGCACACAAATTTACCCAAATTTACCTAATTTATACATGGAAAGTAGTTGTAGTCGCATCCTTATTGCAATAAGAAGGTAAATCGTTGGCCCTTATATAGGTTGATTCATAACATGAAAGAGGTCCCCATCACCCCACTTCGTTTGATCCGCGCTGAATACACACCCTATATATCATTAAATTAATCCGAGAATCACACCTGCTGTCACATATTCATGGTGATTTTTCATGGGAATAAATCTAACGATACGTATACAAATTATCTTGGAGATGTAATAGCAAAAATCGCAAATGGTTTTGTTGATGATATTTATAAATTATTTTGAGTGGCCAAATGGTTATTGATAATTTCCAAGACCCTATTCTGCTAAACTAATTATTGCTTCACTATGATAATGGTACTGTTGTAATATAACCACCATAAACATGATTTAATATTCAACCTTAAGTGAAAAAACTACAGAATGAGGCGTTCTTTAGTTTTCCTTTAGTAGAATACTAAATTAGTTAAGGTTAGTTAGGTTATCATAGACAGTTTTGGTATTCTACTTCATACGAAAGAAACTATAGGGTGCCCCCTCCGTTCTGTAGTTTCTTTCATCTTTGATAGAAATTGAGTACATGTCTATATAGTAGTGGTTTTGCGACGGTATTGTTGTTTATGACACTGGTATCAGCAATTGGTTAGCAGAATTAAACCCCAGCTCTTGCTACTGCAATCGCCTACTTATAGCCCTCCCAACTTTTTTTTTAATATTCTGCAATAACTCTACTCGTCTGCAAGGTAGCAACTAAATAAATCACACCTTCATTAAAAAACTTCGATAAGTAAGTACCTATGTATTAACGTAAACTTTTCTTAAGAGGGATGGGAATTCTTTATCGCCCCGCAATCATGCACAGATATAGTAGAATCTGTAGAATACAACAAGAAGCTCAATAATACGATGCAATTACTTAACTAAGAAAACGTTTAACTTCACAATAGATCGGCGCAAACAATGGCCGTGTCTTGATTGCAGGCGCTGGGGCTAATACTTCTCATTAATTTAAATCCTGAGATCACACCTGCTTCGCTCTATCTCATAGGGGCTTGACAGAGCTTTTGGAATCTTTGATTGTGTACCAAATGAGGCTAGAATAAACCCCTTGTTTTCAATTACTTGATTTCGCGAAATAAATTGCTTCACTAGGTATCGTCACAAAATGACACCAGTAGGTAGGAAGTCGTATGAAGTTCTAAATTTAAAAACATTTTAAAAAATCCGCACCTCATCACTAACTGTAACTGGAGTAATTTAACGATTCCGCGGGACGATTTTCATGATATCGTAGAGAAGAAGAGTATATGATAATAGTGATGCCAATGGTATTTGGGGTATATATTTCAGGAGTTAGTTCAGCAGAGCCCTCTTCATAGGTGAATGAATAGGAAGTGTAATTAGACCGAAAAAAAGTGTGCCATCATAGTTTTATCGATCTTTTAATAATTTACACTGCGTAAAGATGATCGAATGTAAGAACAAAATCACACGTCAACTTGAGTTCTTTTGTTTTTCATAGTTTAATTTATCAAAACATTTTTTACAATATCACTAGAAGTTTTTTACGGATTTTGAGCAGGTCTCAAACGCATTTATCATCGGCTGTTTCTTTCTATATGTAGTATTTTGTCGTATTTTGGCAAGATATTTTTTTTCTATCCTTAACATTTCTCAAATATCGTTTCATTACTAATACATCAAAATATATACCAATTTGCCGTGTGGTGCCGGCATAGAATTTCACCACCCCAACTCTTCCCGTGGGTGTCGTAAGAGGCGACTAAGGGAAACACACCGGGGGGCGGGCAGCAGCGCCCTCCGCAGAACAACTACACCGAACTGCGATCCCCAACCCGCAAGCCCAGCGTGGGGATTATGGGCAATATGTCCAGCATTTTAAATTTTAGGTATTTATTTGTTTTGAAAACGATGAGCGATGTAACGATGATTGAGAGCATGTTTAACAGTAGACATAGTATACCATAGTAAAGGGTACTTTGACTTCTATATACATGTTACTATATTTTTAAGACCTATATGTACAACATGAAAGCAATATAGTATCTTGAATCTTGAATTTGATGAGCATGTGAAAGGTGCATTATACACTATTGACATTGAACCTAGGTAAACAGATACCTAACTAAACAAAGCAATGTCGCCACGCCTGTTTAATACAGTTGAAGTTAATGTTGTGGATAACGAGCGAAAGCTTTCAGTTTAAGTTAGGTGAGCTTCAAGAGTGGGAAATGCTTGCAGTCACGCTATGCGCTCGATGCACTACTTGTAAACTGAGCCCTTAGTATGGGTTGTGCATAGTTTAAGAGAACAATTTTAGCAGGGCCTTGCAGGGCTTAATTTAAGTAAGTTCTATTAACCGGGTAGATCTTAGACTAGGTAGATCAGTACTATAACTACTTTACTCTTTGTGTCTGGTGAAAGCGACCTGTGACCCGCGAGCATCTAACACAGCGCATCAGCATTGCCATACAGCGAGGCAATGCAGCCAGCGTCAACGGACGCTTTCGACTGGTAATTGATATAGAAGTTGAGTTGAGCTTACAGTGTGCAGTTCGCTCAATTATTTCAATAGCAAATACTTTATAATTTGGTAATTTAATTGTAATTTGCTTTGTTGATACAGCTTTCCTTGCAACATAGAACCTATGTAAACCTATGGCTTTATTTTATTTACGAGTTCAAATCGAAGTTGTTATTTAATTTCTTGGAAATGACACTGACAGTGAGGGCTTACGCAGTACAATAACAAAAACCTGAGAGACTATTTTTCGAGGAATCACTTTTTCATATTTATTTTGTGACACTATTTGCCACAATTCTGCCAATTCGATTGTAGTTAGTGCAACTTTAATCTATGCAACAAGAAAACGGAAAATTTTGTCTTTTTTAGGCTTTTGACATCGGTTTCAAAATACAACTCAGAAAAAGCCTTAGCACCGCTTTTTTCAGAGTTTTTTTTTTAAATCTTTAATATTTAAGTAACTGTTGCAGCTATTGACTTGAAAGTGAAATAATGATACATTTGTGCGCATACACATATTTATGAAATAAATTAAAAATTTCATGTCAATAGCTGCAGTAGTTTCTGAGATATTAAGAATTCAAAAAACAGAAAAGAAAAAAGCGATGCCATAAGGGTTTTGAAACCGATGACAAAATCTCAAAAACTGCATCAAAATCCTATATATAGAGACGGACAGACAGCGGGAAGCTACTTCGTTTTTTACTATGTAGCGATCTAATGTTTGTTTTCCCTATATAAATCTAAGAATAAAGCGATTAAAGCGATATCAATTCCATACAGCTTAGAAAACTAAGCACAACATTTAATTTCTTTGATACTATCGTCGTAGTAATAATAATAATAATAATCATTTATTTTCTCTCCACAAGGTTTACTTAGAAATAAATCTTATAACGAAACTAGATATCGAGGTAAATTAAACCTGTTTTGTGAGAACTGGCTGGAGCTTGCTATAGGTTTTTAGAAAAACCTGTAACTGCAAGTCTCCAGGGCCCACACTCCACGGATTAAATATTGAGATACTTGGGTCGTTTATACAGTACTAGTATTAGGTATTGTACCAACATTGGCACAATACCATTAAAACACTTGAAAGTATTAAAATTAAGAACTAACAATTTACACTTCCAACTGGTATTGATATGGATCAGTTGAGCTACCTGCAGTTTGTTCACAACAGTCTGCAGATAGCTCAATTGTTTCAATTGTTAATACTAGTTTTTTATTTAGTTAGATCAGTGTAATATTATTTGTTAACAATTTGCTTATATTATGAGACATGAGAAAAAACAAAAAAATTAATAAAAAATAAAAAAGGTAATAATAACAATAAAAAGACAAAAGGAGTGGGTAAATACAGACAGAGCTGAAGTGTGATGTAGTAACTAAGACGTAGTGTGTAAGAAACGTAACGTAAAATGTAACGTAGTAAGAAATTTAATGAACACTTTGATAATATTGATGAAATTAATCACGAAAGTAAATTCCATTCATGGCTCTGACGATGGTAACTTAAATAACACTGACGCCATGCACATGCCAGCCCGTTCATTTCATGTCATGAGTCACCCATGCCACAGACTAGAAATGACTCATCACTATTGTTTCTTAGTAACTGCTCACTGATAAGGTTATATGTGATCCTGAAAGCTTTCTTGATTACAATAAGGAGGGTGTGGAACGTGCAGTTTGTAAACAATAACATTGTAGACGAAATCAATGAGTATTTTAGACGCAAGACGTAGGCGGTGGTTCAACGTATCACGTGTTATTAAGAAGGGAATGCGATTAAAATACATATTTAAATTGTTATAGATATATCGTGCCAAGATATATACAATAATATCTATAGTATAGAATGATGGTGTGTTTGTAATAATAGTAAGTTTGTATAATAAAGGCTTGTCTAGATACGCTTATTGTTGATTTTAACATGTATTTCGCGAATTACATAAAAAGACACGACATTTTAATGAACCTATAAAGTCACATCATTATTAGACGTCTTGGAAAATAGCTCTGTAATTCAAATTGAATTGAATAATTAAATTATCATAAGATGTGGTTAATTTTATGATTATTTTGAAAATTCATGCTGTATTGCTGATTTTACAAAATTAGGCGATCTAACACTGCGATTTCTTTTTCACCCGTAAACTTTATAAAAAACCGTGTTAGTACTCTATAAAATCGAAATAAATTTTTAGATTTTTTGGGATAGGTACGATACTAGGCAATAGTGGAAGTTATTAGTTTCGAGGAATGAGACACCGAACCTTTAGGTCAGGGGCTTAGCCCTGGTTTAATTAGTACCCCACATCGCTCATAACCTACACTTTAAACTTCTCTAATGCAACCGCACACAATGAGGCCTAAAAAACATTTGGTCTTTAAACCTCTTTAGGTCTTTGACAATGTTTCAGCTAATAGATAAATGTATAATAATTTATTCAAAATAACATGGTCTGATACATAGAATAACAAATAGTACTTCATCTTTAGTCTGTTATATTTTTAAGATTCTAGCTATGCCTTTTCTTAGATAGAGAACTTAAAAGAAAAGTTTCTTCTCTGTGTGGCCAGTGACAAAATCTTCATGGTGACTCGCCAATTGAATTTAAATAGAAGACCGCGCATGTTTTACGTGAGTTAAGCTATCAGTGAAATAGATCAAAAACATGAAAATATTATTCTCTTAAAACTACGTTTCTGGTGGACAAGTACTGTTCATGGTCCACCAAAGAAACTAAACACTTTAAACTTCAACTTAGGCTTTAAACTTGCGGTAGGCATGGGTATCTGAATTCTCAGGAGGTCACTGGAGGTCTTATGACATGCTATCAAGGAATTTTTAACTGATATAAAATAAATTTAAAGAACCTTACGAATAGATATGATAGAAAAAAATATAGCGAACTGTATTCCGCCCGTATCTTAATTATTCCTAGATTGTTCTTAATATCCAAAAATATGATGCCTTTGCCTGTATGTCTTAACCAATATTACCTATATATATTATTTATATATCTTATGAAATATTTCAACCCAATCCGTTTATCCAACAATTGAGTTTATAATGTGGTTGGCAGAAGCACTGAAATGGCTAAAGCGATTTCGATACTTAAATGAATGATACGTGGGTGATCAAAATATTCATCTTGTCTCCTAAATGGTTTTAGCTAAGTACATTTTATTTCTGTAGGCTAGGCTAACAAAAGCACTGAGACAATCCAAAATTTTTAGATTACATTATTATATATTGAGAAATAAGGTGGTACACGTGACCGAACGTACATGTCCATCTGTAGACTCAGCTGTGCGATTACGCTAAAATCTCCCATTTCCAATGAATGGGCCATCCGGGGAGACTGGACGGACATAAACGATTTCGGTTGCCAATACATTATGTACTAAAAATTCATACAACATTCTGGCGGGATAAAGCCGATCTACGACGGCTTTTTTATCGTCAATGTCAAGATATATCCTACGTCAGTTGTCAGACTACCCAAACTTATCGTTTTTGCTAGATTACAGTAATTCTGATTCAAAGTTCCAAACATTAAACATTAAACACATCGATTGCTGTAATAAAACTTCGTTAAGCCAAAGAACGTCAAGTGAGAGTAACATAAGTAAGAGGTTTACCATTATGTAAAAAACAAATAAAATATTACAATTGAGTTTGACATTTGTGATATTTAGCCGTTGACAGCATCGTCATCGGTCGGCTCCATCCTGCCAGAAAATTTTATGTATATGTTTTGTATTTATACCATGTTATGAAAAACGATATCGCTTATACCCAGTCTCCCCGAATACTGTGCCGGATGGCAATCCATTGAATGAGATCTTTTACCGTAATCGCACACCCGGATCAACGAATGATCATGTGCATTTTGAATTGTGCAGAATAATAATAATTAAGTAAACGATATTAGTAGTTGTTTAGTCTATACATTATAGTCTATGGTTTGTCAAAGTGCATAAACAAAGCCTCAGACAGATACGATCTATAAATGTGTTTCTTCATGATATCAGCCCGAGTCCACCGTTGGATATACATAGGATTCCCCTGAACGCGTATATCTGCTAAGGTAAAAACTAGAAATGGCTACAGTTATTCCGTGATCATGGCGCATGCAAATCATCTATAAACATATACATTATGTACGAAAGAAAGTCGTGTTATTTACACTACTTATAACTCAAGAACCGCTGAACCGATTTCGCTTAACTTGGTGGGGAGGTTAGAAACTTTTAATCTCGGGGGAAAGTACTCCCTATACTATCCCTCGGGATTAAAAGGTTCTAACCGGATCCCACAGTTCCACACGCGGATGAAGTAGAAGCCATAAAATAGTTCGTTAAATAAAAAAAAGTGTGCGAAAACAACACAATATGTAAAGGTATTATTGATAATTAATAAACCGGTAACTTTTCTGTACTGCACAAATTAAGTAGCCAAAAAACAATCATAGTTTTCAGAATTTTATTTTGAAATGCATCTTGGAGACGCGTGCCGCTTTCGTTTAGTATTGATTTGTATAACTTGATCTATGTCTAGATTGTTTGCAACAGACAGCGGATAGCTCAAATGTTTCTGTTGTTTATGCTTGTACAGTAAGCGTCAGAGAAAAGGATACACCCCTTAATAATGACATCGAATTGTTTAAGATTTTTGTTCAATGACTAATAAGAAGTGGTGGCTAAGCGGTTCAGACATCTGCTCGGCATGCCGAAGGTCCTGGGTTCGGATCCTATGAATACAATTTCACATTTTGATGTTTTATTTTTGCTTTCAGCTTTTGTTAGTTTATTGGTGGTTATTGTAATATTTTCGAAAACAAATATTGAATAGTGTATACAAAAATATGGTTTATAAACAATATTTATTTATTTCTCGAATTGTTTACATACTTGTCATAATAGTCTTTATTTAATAAAAATTATTACACATCAAAAATTTAAAAACCATAATATTAAATGAGTAACAAATTGATTATAGTAAGTATTATGTTTAGGTTATTAATTACTTAAACCTATATATTCACAAAACCAAAACGATAGCAAAATAAAACAAAATAGATAAGAACGTTAGTCTTCGTTGAAATTTGTTGAATAAAAAAAGCTTCAGAGAAAAGTATCCACCCCGTTTTAAAACATTATTCTTTGCATGTCGCCACTGTCGAGCCAAGACAACATGCAAAATATCAAATCTAACAAAATTTATTTTACAACCAAAGGTTTGAACCAGGGTCCCATCAGGCCACCTGCACTCTAAGCCGCTTTGTTACCCACCCGGCTATCGTGCTTCTTATGTCAGTCGGTGAAATTAAGACTCAGTTGTTTAGCAGATGTGATGGTAGAATATATTGTTTGCTACTGATTGACTGATATTGAATTTTAAAGTCACCCTCAACGCAAATAAATAATTATTTGCTATTGCGGGTTGACTTTAAAATTGACATGACAAATCATTAAGTGTTGTGCAAATCTGTCGTTAATAAAGGTGTTTGTGTTATGCGATATCTATTCCTGTTTTAAAACAGTTATAATAATAATGGTTTGATTAACAACTTTTATAAAAACCAAAAATTGCGGTTCTCTGATCAAGAACACAGTATACAGACGATAAAATATATTACTAGATATGGGCATTACGGTAAGTTTGTTGTAAATATTGCTAAGTTATTGTTGCAATCATGTTACATTACAAGAGACTAAGGTGTGTTTATATTGTATTTCTAATTATCATCTTCATTACAGAGAAAAACAGTTCGGAGATGGATATAAAAGTGATGTGAACTGTGATCGCCAAGGCCCTCGCCCAATGGCTTTATATCAATGAATCTGAGCAACATCGTAATATTAGGGAAGTTCACTCAGAGGATCCCTTCAAAACTACGCCTGCAGTGCTGAAACTTTTGGAGTGTCACTGAACACTGTCGACGACATCTTTTTATGGAGAAAAGTAGGATAGAGGATAAATCCTAAAAACATATTAGACCTCAGAACAAGGCTAAGGGGGCCTAACACTAGGTAAATATCATATTATAAATATGTATATAAATATGGTGTATTGTTGACATTTTTACTAACATCATTGCAACAGATATAAAAAGGTTTATTGTTTGTAGGTTACTGTGGACGGATGTCATCCAGGCGTGCTAGAGAAACTGGCAGCCGCATGAACAGTGACCGATGCCTTGAAGTTTTGAAGGACGTAACGCTGCCGTCTATGCATGTCGCATATCCTGAAGGCCAAATATACCTAGTTCAGGATAATTCTTCAGTTCATCGGCCCCGAACCGTCCAAGCCTGGTTGAAGGCCAAGAAAAACAACGGAGTGGCCGGCTAAAAGCCCGGACCTAAATCCAATAAAAAACTTATGGGGTCAGATGGTTTTAAACTTAAATTTTAGTGAAATTATAATATAACAGGTATCCATCTATTTCTTTTTTTTTTCAAGAAGTTTTGTGTTAACGATACTCCATCTGACCTCGCATATCTTTCTTATGTTATGTTTAAAGGGTTATCAAAAACTGTGAAAAGAGAAAGATATAAATTGCTTAACTGTTACAGTTAGCATGTTGGTTCTTACTCTCACATGCACAGATATCAATATTTCATATTTGAACCTTATTTTTGAACAAATTTAACCGAAGACTAACGTTCTTATCTATTTTGTTTTTTTTTGTCTTCGATTTGGTTTTGTGAATATTAAGTAATTAATAACCTAAGCATAATACCTACTTACTGTAATCAATTTGTTACTCATTTACTATTATGGTTTTAAAATTTTTGATGTGTAATATTTTTTTTTAAAAAAAGACTATTATGACAAGTATGTAAATAATTCGAGAAATAAATAAATATTGTTTATACACCATATTTTGTATACATTTACTTAATACCTTCTGAATATTTGTTTTCGAAAATATTACAATAACCACCAATAAACTAACAAAAGCTGAAAGCAAAAATAAAACATCAAAAAGTGAAGTTGTATTCATAGGATCCGAACCCAGAACCTTCGGCATGCCGAGCAGATGTCTGAACCGCTTAGCCACCACTACTTATTAGTCATTGAACAAAAATCTTAAACGGTTCGATGTCATTATTAAGGGGTGTATCCTTTTCTCTGAAGCTTACTGTACATAAGATTTATAATTTTCTAATTAAATAAATTGCCAAATATATTAGTAAAAAAGAGAAGTAGGGTTGGAAGTGTATCGAAAGTTTAATCCGTAGCCCGTACCGTAGACCCTCTACGGAACGTCTACGCAACTAAATCTGTGGTAAATGAATACATGATATATTATATTATACAAACTATTACGAAAAATCATTTTGATTTGGAAACCGATTTCAAAATATGTATACATAGTATTTGATATATAGCATTTTCATTGCATGATTATTTGAAATCCGAAGACCCGCTACGAGCGAGTACGGTTGGTTACGCGCAGTCTGGCGGTTAGTCTGCCGTGAAATGTCACAAAATGTACCCACAGATGGTTTGGAATGTATTATTTACGTAAATACCGTCCAAATATAGGTTAAGGATAGAAACAATAATCCACCCACCTTTTTCTCTTCAATAAATATAAATAACGGTGTGATGTCACCCCCATTCACATCATGCCAAACGCAGTAATTTATTTGTATTGTTGCTAACCGAGACGGCTACGTAAATTGTGCAATAGCGTGGCTGTCACGCGCACTCCGCTCTGACAAATAGTGGGGCGGCAGATTTGCGCGGATCCATCTCCCACACAGCCTCGGCAGGCTCCGGGCTCCCGTGGCCCACTACACCGGGTTAAGAAACGTGTCTCACCCGCGACTCGATCGATACACGCATATAATATAATCGGAATCCAGTGCGGACTACGCGGCGTCTCTCGAAATGTACGGCCAGTAATCAAAAACGAATAACTGTGCTACTCGTATCTGATTAAATTTATATTGCATCCGTATTTTCTGACTAGAGATCGGAGAGGGCAGGATTCCAAGATTCTGTCCGGAAGCACTTGAATATCAGTTCGTTATCTCGGTTTAACTTTTTGGCACTGAGTTTAATTATACGTTTGCTTGAAATCGACCAACTATAGAGGTAACATGAACACTAGGTATGAACTGGTGGGTGTTAGTGCATGCGATGTGCGGTGTATCCACTGTGTCGCACTCACCTGGCACTCGTCACAGGTGTGTATAGAGTAGGGCTGGTC